>CAXIPT010000007.1:5612563-5661791 GCA_964030475.1 Tethya wilhelma | reverse complement strand
TCTCTCTCTCTCTCTCTCTCTCTCTCTCTCTCTCTCTCTCTCTCTCTCTCTCTGTGTGTGTGTGTGTGTGTGTGTGTGTGTGGGTGTATACGTGAATATATAATGTGCACTCATGTTAGACACTTGTTCTATGGGGTTGGCTACTTGTGGAAATGGATACTAATGTCTGTTCCATGTTCTTGATGGAACCAGTACTCTAACTTTGTACCCTGTCCAATCACAAATGCTAGATTTTTTTTATTTCTAAAGTTGTTTGCATTGAGCGCTCCTAGCGACTGATAAGGAGAGTAAAACGATATTTATTGCTGCCAGTGAATATCATTGTTCTGTAGTCAAGGAGTCTTTTGACTCAGCCAGGTGTTAGGTTCGAAGTCAACCTGACAAACAGAGACCATAATCATTGGAGAAAGTTTTCACCTCTTTTTGTTCTTGTTCCTTTAGTGTTGCTCTCGGCCTCTCAATAGCTTTTATTCTTGTCCGTTTCAGCCTCTCAATAAGCACAGCTGTCAGCAGCAGTTCAAAGTAGCGCCATTCGTGTAGCTACCTTGAGTCTTTAGTTCCAAAGATGTGCTTTTGACGAGGTTTTTCCTGTTTCTGAATACAGAGTGTTTTTGTGACGTGTTTAGCTTGAAGTTGTAGTCCCTCTGTTCATGGTTCCTGTCAGTGTGTATGTTAGAGTGGTGTAGCAGAGAAAACCAACACCTAATACAGCTTCAGATGGCGTGTGTGTGGATGGTGATTTGTTGAACTTGCTTCCTTAGCAACGGTTGGCTATTGGTTGTGTCCTTTACTGGATTTATTCAGTGATGCTTGAAAGTGCTTGATCAATTTGCAATGGCAAACTAAGTGTGTGTGTGTGTGTGTGTGTGTGTGTGTGTGTGATCACAAGTTGTGGATTTTCCCCCTCTTTGTCTCACACTTGATTAGAGAAACCTTGTCAATTGTCAAGTCTCAGCTTTCAGCCGTCACACACACACACACACACACACACACACACACACACACATACGCACACACACACACACACACACACACAACTATGGGTACTAACTGTAGCTATGTGGAGCTAAAGATGCACCACTTCCAGCTAGCCTCGTTCCCAGGCTCCCCCCTCTCAGATAGTACGGAAAGGAAAGGGGGGAGCCTGGTCGCCAATCTCACGTGACATACGTCATTGGCGATTACAACGTATGGTTGAGAGCGCGCTCTTTCCCGGGTTTTTGCCAACAGCTTTCAAAAGAATTTTTCAGTCTGTGAGATCGAGATAGGAGGGTCAGGTAAGTGAAAAAAGAAAGTAGTTAACTAGGAGGCTTGTTGTATTTAGCAGTAGTTCAATTTTATAGGCTAGTAAAACGTGCTTGGGCTGTCACGATGGCTACAAGCCTCGAGGCCTCTTGCCTAGGCTTTTGAGTTACTTTTTTATCCGTAGACTATGAATTCAGCTAATACAAGTAATATTAGAGAAATATACCTGGTCTTTGTTCTGCTGGCTGTATTTTCTGCTGCAAAAATCTTGAGTAAAAGTCATACAAAGCTATTACACGTGAGCGCTCGCAACGTCACCATGAATTTTTGCGTGGGCGCAATTTTTTACCTGTCTACCGACGTCTATCCTTTACGTCACTCACGTGAGATTGGCGACCAGGCCCTCTGCTGTGCTTTTTTGCAAAAAAAGCTAAAGGGAGGGGCCTGGGATCGAGGCTAACTTCCAGCCACGATAGATGTCTTCCTCCAGCTAGAAATAACACTAGTGTGAGTCTACATGTAGGGAGTGGTTTGNCACACACACACACACACACACACACACACACACACACACGCACACACATAATACACCCATACCCACATATTCACACATGGCAACACTGCCATATATCAAGGGTCCATGCACACGCACAAACAACTCAAGGTGGTGGATGACTCAACACCAAACAAGAATGCACACAATTGACCTACTAACCAAAACACAATCACTTTTGAAGGAGCAAGCAAACAGGGCCAAGATTAATAACCACCCATTACAACTCCGTTACAACTTTAACACCAAAAGCCATACAACACAAAACAGAACGGGCACTCTCATCAACGCGAGCGGCTAGCTCAAGGCACAGGCTTAAGTGAAGCCAGGGCATAAAAGTACATGGATCCCCATGTTCTATATATTGTATGTACACATGTGGAGAATATTGTTCATAATCTGTTGTAATGGGTTGAAGAATTTTGAAATCGTAGACATCTGGTCTAGTGGACCATATGGAAGGCAATTAGGATAATATAATACCAGTATATTAGTGATGGTGAGTGGACATGTATGTAGATAGCAAGCAGTTGATGCTGGTGGTTTAAAGGGCTTAAAACTGAGAAGTTTGAGGTGTACATTGTACTCTGGTAATCCAAGCTTGTGTGTGTGTGTGTGTGTGTGTGTGTGTGTGTGTGTGTGTGTGTGTGAGAGAGAGAGAGAGAGAGAGAGAGAGAGAGATCATTAAGCTCTCGAGCAGCTACCTTCCAAAAGGCACACCAATCAACCAGCGCCAGTAAAACCAGGCTCACAAAACTAGCCAGAAAATCACTCACAACCCTCGGCACTAATTGCATTAACCCCTAACGACACAAACCATGTACACTGTCCATCAATTATACACGCCACGTCATTGCACCGACATACACACACTATGGCACACCAGTCAATTAGAGAGCATGCCCAAACAATGCACACTAATTGAATATATACACAGCCCTATAGAATCCACACACATACATGCACACACACACACATACACACCATTAAAGGCGCATCAGCTAGCTGGCTTCTCCATGGTATGTGTTTGGTCGTAGTGCCCCTAGCACCGTGAAACTTGGGACAGAAACATTTCATAATTTTTACAAGCCAGTGACAACTAAACAATGATGTTGACTCAAAAAGTTTTATTGAAGATTAAAATTTAAATAAAATTTAAATTGTAATTGTTATAATATAAAGTTAATAACTTGCAGTATATATAGTCATATGGAGAGGCAAATTAAATTAATCCTAATTAGATTTACTAGCTGGTGACATCACTGTACTGCCAACAGTAGAAGGGGTAGTACCTTATAATTGGGAGGTAATTAAATTGAAGACTTTTGAAAAATAAACTTCCTTTTTTTGTGTGTGAACAGGAGTATTGCGATATGGATATTGGGGGTGACTAGATTGAATGAAAACCTGTCACACACACACAGAGAGAGAGAGAGAGAGAGAGAGAGAGAGAGAGATCTATACAGAAGTATTGAAACTACAAACAATCGAGTACTTTACAACATGCCAGCGAAATTTGCTATCTATACTTCAGTACGCCTACCTAATTGCCAAAACCTTTGAAAGGGCTGCAATTTACTGTACAGTATTCTCATTAGCATTGTACTGCAATCATAACAGTTATTCATTAGACGCTTTGAATATTCAAACTCCACTCAATAGGGGTGTGTGTGTCTCTGAACCATCTCCAAATAAATACCATTACTGGCTCTATCTTGGAGACAATTGAGAGAGGTCATTCATGGAGAAATGAATCCAGTTGAGCTAATCAAAGTGTGGGAAAGATAAACAAATAAATGGTGTGGCTTGCATATGGTCGGTGCATTTAAAAGGAGAAGAGTTGACGGAAGATAATTATCACTCAGAAAAATAAACATAATTTGGAGAGCGATGTGTATTGATATGGCACAATCTTGTTTAGATTGCTGGACACTTCACACACACACACACACAGTTCTATGGCACAACAAAAACTGACAGGAAAAGAACTCCCAATTTCAGCAAAAAAAAAACACCACGTACATAAATGATAACAAATCAAATTTCCCATTTCTTTTTTTTTTTTATAAATAATATCATAAAGTCCAAAATTACACATTTCCACCCACAGAGTGTATCTATTGGTGAGGAAATCCTTGACACAATATTCTCATCAAAGCTACATTTTCAACCATACCCACACAACTTAGTACTAGCTAAGCTAGCTAAGGTTTTAGTACTCTAATGCAATAACAAGTGGAGTAAAAAAAATCTGTGTAGTGTGTAATTTTCTCATCCTAACAACCCACATACATACATACACAACGCACCAACAAGCTTATCAGATAACACATCTTATCTAGCTCCTACGAAGCTAAGAAGCTTAAGCCCGATCAGGTTCGAGATTTGCCGAGATCGGAGTAAAAAGTTGTACCCAAGAAACCTTGATACCTTATAACAGAGCAACAGCAAAGTAAACCAGAAGATAGTTTTATTATTGAGTTTGGTTTTGGTGTTAGGGAGAAGAGGTATCTGGTCTGCATCTCTCAGGTTTATCAGGGTTGGAGATTGTCATAACTTGGAAGATCACCACAGATAGCTGGTGCAAGGAAAGTGTCTGCCATGTTGTCACTCCACCTCAACAAACTTGAGTGTTTGGGGTTGACACAAGTTGACCACCTTGTGAAAACCTTGGAAGAAAGCTTCTACCAAAACCATTTACATGTAGTCAGATGGTAGTTGTGTTAAGTGCAGATGGTCAAGTCACACACACACACACACACACACACACACACACACACACACACACATCACAACATTAATGTCACTGACACATTTATCACGAAACAGAAAAAGCATAAACAAAGAAAAATATTGCACAAAATACACACACACACTCACAGTACTAAAGGAAACTTATCCCAACCTCCTTACTGGAAGGCTTTAACCCAGGAACAAAAACTGCTCTGAATTGGAAGGGACTTTGACAAGGAAAGCCACAGAGAAGGAACAGTCATACAAGGTTACACTTTACACTCTAAACTGTCCAAGAACAATGTTAGCAAATAGGAGAGAGGCAGATAAGACATGGGCTAGCAAATAAAAGATTCAATGCTGGCTGGAAAAAGAAAAAAAAAAATAAAAAAACAACAGCACAGAGGTAGAAGCTCATAGTTTGTGCTCTAACGTGTTAAGATAAGCGTACATTCCAAGCTAAGGGACAGCAACCTGAGGAGAAGCTATGAAGATGATGAAATAGCTCAGATTGGAATGTGTGTGTGTCTGTGTTTGTACAATAATGGAGCAGCCCTCGTGATTCTAGGCAACAACTTCCTGCAATTGAGTACATCACTTTAAGCACTCAATCACTCACTGGCCAAAATACCCTGGCTTTTGTGCTCAAACAAATCACTTAGTGTATGTTACTTATTGCTCTCACCACACTGAATGTACACTGTTAGGAAGAGAGAGAGAGANTTCTCTCTCTCTCTCTCTCTCTCTCTCTCTCACACACACACACACACACACACACACACACACACACACACACACACACACACACACACTCACAAGCTTGGATTACCAGAGTACAATGTACACCTCAAACTTCTCAGTTTTAAGCCCTTTAAACCACCAGCATCAACTGCTTGCTATCTACATACATGTCCACTCACCATCACTAATATACTGGTATTATATTATCCTAATTGCCTTCCATATGGTCCACTAGACCAGATGTCTACGATTTCAAAATTCTTCAACCCATTACAACAGATTATGAACAATATTCTCCACATGTGTACATACAATATATAGAACATGGGGATCCATGTACTTTTATGCCCTGGCTTCACTTAAGCCTGTGCCTTGAGCTAGCCGCTCGCGTTGATGAGAGTGCCCGTTCTGTTTTGTGTTGTATGGCTTTTGGTGTTAAAGTTGTAACGGAGTTGTAATGGGTGGTTATTAATCTTGGCCCTGTTTGCTTGCTCCTTCAAAAGTGATTGTGTTTTGGTTAGTAGGTCAATTGTGTGCATTCTTGTTTGGTGTTGAGTCATCCACCACCTTGAGTTGTTTGTGCGTGTGCATGGACCCTTGATATATGGCAGTGTTGCCATGTGTGAATATGTGGGTATGGGTGTATTATGTGTGTGCGTGTGTGTGTGTGTGTGTGTGTATGTGTGTGTGTGATACTATGTATGGTTTATTGGTGATAGTTCTGTTTATATTGTGCTTATTTAGCAGGTGTGTGTATGTGTTTTTATTTATCTTGCTGCTTCATTGCGCTCCATTGGTTTGCCATTCTAAAGCATATCCGGTCGTCTATATCAGAACTATTTCTCACAAACAAGTTTAACTGGTCCAACAGGTTAGTGTGGCTTCACTGATAGTACCCACTTGACAGGGTTTACCAATTGTTCTAATTGAAAGAACACTAAATGGTCGTTCGAAATTTCAATTACTGTTCAACTATTTGTTTTGCTAAGTGCACAAGAGTTGGTGTATGATCTTCAACACCATGTTATAATATACCTATGGTTCATACAATTAGTCGGTGCAGTATCTAGCTACCAAATAACTAGGTGTTTTTTTTAGGAATACTCAATTTAGCATCTTCATTTTACCACCTCCCGACTAGCACACATACATGTACCTTAAATATTTTAAGAGGTATATACTAAGTTATAATGGGTTTAAAACATGCATGCATTCCTATCACCACCCCATTACTGCTAACTTTTAGATTTGAACACAATTTATAAAAACCTTAATTTTCCTAGCCAGGCATTAATATGCCGTACTTCTAATTATGGAATTATAATCACAGGGTCTTCCTCTCTATAGTAACTGTGATGTGAGTGAGATAGTGAGTGTATTTTGATTGGACGGACATTAGCGCTACATCTGGGCGTGTGATGGCACTCGGCTGGCAGTAATCTGTACTTGTGTGTAATATTTGATATTCCATTTAAATAGAAATGCCACAGATGTATGCACTAATTGGATATAATATCTCCTGGGTTATAAAATATGGACCAATTGTATACGGTACTATATTGTATTACATTGTTAATTGTGTTATTGTGGGGTTAATGTCTTAAGAGAGTTGGCAGACTGTGATGATTGCTGTACAATTTTGGCTTATTGTTTTTCTATTAGTGCCATTTCATAGTAAATACCAGATTGACTCCAACTCGCGTTCTCTCTCTCTCTCTCTCTCTCTCTCTCTCTCTCTCTCTCTCTCTCTGCAGCTCTGAATTCTAAGGACGAAAAAATATGGCAATTGCTGTAAATCATTTCGGAACACAATTACAGGTAAGTTTGTGTATGTGTGTGGTACCTAATTCAATTAGGAAGCAACTCTGTATGTGTTTGTATAGTCACAAATATCAGTACTTGTGTTCTCTACTTGTGGTTCGTACATGTATGTGGCACACACACACACACACACACACACACACACACACACACACACACATGCACACACACACACACACACACACACACACACACAATCTTGCCATACCAAACGTCTGTAACATAGCCCTGAAATACAATCACTTGTCTTATCGTACATGACACTGTATCGCCATGACAATGCCTTCTGTCATGTGATACATTGTGCATTGTATAGTGATCACTAATGGCGATATTGTTGTCATTTAGTGGACTCACTTAGTGGGGGTGACTGCAAGGAATGTGGTGTGTGTGTCTTCGTTTTTGTAGATTGTTGTGATTGGTCTTTGTCCGTGCCTGTACTATATAACTGTAGCTATGTAGCTGTGCCTGTATCTATGGGCAGATGTGTTTATACGCCTTGTTGCTGCTATNGCATGGATGCATATAAAACTGGCGATTTTTAATTTGGTAATTTGCAGAATAATTCGCCAATTCACCAAATTTAATTCTCACCAAAATTTACCTGCTATACGGTATACATATATGACACACACGTGTCAATTGGAGAGCCTAATTACATTCAGATCACATGACTGCAATAGTTTGCTATTGGATTATGTCACATGTGCCAATGTGCTGAGTCAGCATCGAGACTTGTGCAGCTAAGGGGTGGGGCTATTCTTGTTTCGCTGTTGCCGAGTAGTTTGTACAAGTCATTCTTGTTTTTGTGTGTGTGCGTGTGTCTAACTTATGGTTAGCTGTGTCCCTTGGTCTGATATGCATAAAGTTAAGCCCAGTAGACACAGAGCAATAGTCTTGCCCACAACATGTTACTTACATCATGTTGCTTTGTGAATGCTTCTTTTTAATTGTCTGTGCTTATCTCTTAGCGCATATGTATCACTTATGTCGACACCATCCGGTACAGTATGTCAGGGTGTTTGATGTGTGGGCGAGGGAGGGGTTCCTCGAGTCAAGTCGACATCTAAACAGTGCTGTTTGCGGTACAGAAACAGCGCAATGAAACAGGCCTGGATTTAAATAATGGATGCATGTAAACTTGTCGAGGTGTAGTCACACTCTTGCGCACACGCACATAGACTGATAGAACATGCATGCACTTAGTACCACTCACACACACACAATCACACAGTCACACAGTCACACAGTCACACAGTCACACAGTCACACAGGCACAGTCACACACATTGCACACACACACACACACACACACACACAGCACCCTCTGGGACAAGCGACCATTCTCTACCCGGGCAAGGGCAGTGTCTGGCAGCCTGTTGCAACCTCCTTTCCCTCTCCACCTCCCATTGTGGACCTACCGAAGGAGGTAACCATAGCAACCGATTTCACCACAACCAGCGTCATTGCAAGAAGGTGAGCTAGTGTGAATCACGAATGGTTCGTTAAAGGGGAGAATCCTTTAATTTTAATTGCTGTAATTAATTTTTTTGTATCAAAATTTTGACCTGAAAAGAGGACTGTGTTTAGCTTCACACGAAAAGGGAAGAAGAGAAAAATCTTCAACCTGAGCACTTAATTTAATCTCACTTAAAAAAAGCCAAAAAGAAGAAGAAAAAAAACTGGAAATCTTGTGGCCATTTTGTCTGTGGGAAAAGGAGTATTTATTGAATGGCATTTTACCAAAGGTGACATTAGGTGGAGGTATTCTTTCCTTTATTAGGTTGTTTGTAGTTCCTGTGAGAAATGTGGCGGCTGTGAATGAGACTTGTGGCATGAGGTGAAAAATAGAGCACACAAAGATGGTGCCAATTTTCGTGTGTGAATTTCCAAGTGGGTCTTTTTGAGGGCTTGAAAAACCCTCTTCCCTTTTGTCCAACAAAAGAATCAAGACATAATGTCTTTATCCACTGACCACTGAACATGTAGGCATTCAAGATATACAATGAGAGCACNACACACACACACACACACACACACACACACACACACACACACACACACACACACACACACACACACACACACACACACACAAGCAAGAATTAAAGAGTACACACATGCACAATAGAAACTGGCTTGGATGCCAGTTTAGTACACCCACTGCCTTTTCACAGCCACCAGGAAACTGATGGCCTACTCCCAGTTATTCAATTCAAAACCTTTCCATGCAACTAGTACATGCACACACATACACATAGACGTGTTATGGCAAGTTGTGACATGCCTTTACGACTAGACTCAGCTCAGGACTAGATTGTTCATAAATAAAAACATTTACACAGTGCTATATAGCTGTTGACACAGGAGCAACATTTTTGCAGCAATGTTGCTTCATGTATGGTGGTTTTTGATTATGTAATTCATCCTTTAATGTGGTCCTAAAATGTGTCACTTGAAGTAGAGCAGCTTTCCACTTCAAGTAACAAGATGTCTACAACAATTGTTGACCCTATACACACAGCAACATGTGAGCAACAATGTACACGAATACAAGAAACAACATTATGCAGTTAACTTCCAATATTTGCTGAGCGATCTATTAGTGCTTAAAATCAAAATTTGTGATTTTAGTAAATTAACTTTTATAGCTGCGTTTGTTCAATTGTTTTTGCTAGGAGTTTAATTGAATTGATTTGGTTACAAATGGAAGGCCATGAGGAAGTGTGTGTGTGTGTGTGTGTGTGTGTGTGTGTGTGTGTGTGTGTGTGTGTGTATGTGTGTGGTCCACTTAGCCTGCCTTATAGTATAGCCATTATTATACTCTACTCTGAACTCTATCGTTAAATTACACTATCATAACAGCTTGGTTGGATGGTCAGTTGAAAGCAGGTCACTGTAATTGGAACACACACATACTCACTCACTCACTCGTTCACTCGTTCACTCATTCCCTCACACACATACTCAGGCGGCTTTCAAGCAAGAAACGCAAGAAGCTAGAAAGTCAGCAACAACAAAATGGAGGGCATGAAACAGGAGACAGCAACCTCAGCAGTCCAGGGATGTCCTCAAACAGTCCCGCCATGACCTCTATGACCTCTACACCACCACCTATGTAAGTCTGAGAGAGAGAGAGAGAGAGAGAGAGAGAGAGAGAGAGAGAGAAGCCCACAACTACAATGTATTGTAAGGGTAGTAAGCACTTACAAATCTTCCTATAGATTTGTTTTGAAGCCTCGCAACTGATTGTCTACTTACTCACTCGTGAACACAAAATCGTCCAATAAAATTGCAATGCTTAATCATTAGCAGCCATATAAAATACATACACGCACACAGCCCTTTTTTGTATCATTTGCCACAAAAATTATATTAATAATTGCTCTGAAATCTGAGCTATGCTTCGTTACTAGGGTGTGGTAACTTCCAGACCGCTTTATAACCGTACTAAACGAACTATCACCTCGGCATTTGTAGGTGTTGGGTAAGTTGCTTGGTTGCACGTTGTCAGTTTCTTGGCGGAGAAAGAATCTCCCTCAAGATTTATCAAAGAGCTAGGGAATCAACTTGAAGAAGTGGCAGAGTTTTAGTAGCAGTCTCAAAGAAACATTATTATGAGAGAGAGAGAGAGAGAGAGAGAGAGAGAGAGAGAGAGAGAGAGAGAGAGAGAGAAAGTAAACTCATAACTAGTCATGTAAGTTGTATCAAAGACTAGTTGCTAAACCAAAACAAAAAACTTCATTTTCCAATCTCTCCTATATAGCTTATATAGCTCATCGTGATTGCCTTACTTAAATCATTACTATTGCTTCATCACCATGGTTACAGTGAGTACTACTACCGTGATTTGATAGTCTCCAAGGTCTTCCCCAGTGCATATTTTTGTGGAAGGCCTGAGTTCGAGGCTAGTGAGTGTGTGTATTTCTTGTTCCTGAAGCCATTCATTTTTCTCACGGTGTTTCTTGCTCTGGATAGATAGCTCACTCTGGTGTTTTGTTGTTCCCAGTAGTGCCAGGGAACACTCATCAGGGTTTGTGTCAGCATCTGTTAGTGTGGCGGTGTGGTTACGGTTGGTAGGTTGAGAAGCTTCTCGAGTAAACTTGGTAGGATGCTATCAACCAATCAGCACACATGTACACACACACACACACACACACAAGGCACAGCAGGCGTATGTATGCATATGTATGATCATACATGATTATGCATGTAGCATTAATGTAGTGGAGTATAAGATAAGATCAGACTCTTTGATATTGCTGCAGTATTATTATTGAGAATTTCTATTTATTCCTGGAAGATTGTTAGCTGCTAAAGTAATAATGGAAAGGAAAAAAAAAGGCTTACTAACAAAGCTATTATCATTTTTACATGCAGTATATAGCACACATTTTATCCTATATACTCTTACCAAAACACTCACTGACAAACACACAACCACACACTCACACAAACAGTGGTAGATTGTCTTCGTCGCGAGACTCCTTCCAAAAGTCAAACTCCTCCTTTCAGCCGGTGACAACGTCCAAGTCTCAGGATCATCACCTCTCTCTCTCTCACACCCACCAAACAACAGCACCCAATGGGTACGTCCCTGCAATCAGTGCAGCAGCTCAACCCGTCAGGATGGTGGGAGCAGAGCAGTTCACCAATCCAAGTGAGTTTGGAACTAGTTCACAAAGCTGGTATGCTTATTTGCAGTGTATGTTCCATATGGTTATAATGATATTTGTTTGAATATTTTTCTCAAGATTTTGTCACTTTGGAGGGGGGTTTCTCTAATATTATAGCGTGACAAACAGGCTTTCAAAAGTTGTACTATAACTATATTTTAGCTTATCTTCTCCCCTCTCTCTCCATCCACAGTGTTCAGTCACCTCCAACAAGAACTCAACTACAGATTCCTTCAAGAACAGAACAGCGGCCACACTGGCAGGGGGGCTGGAGGGGTGATTCTTGCCCCCCAGCACCACCTCCCCCCGGGACCAGTGGTCCACCCCCAGCCCACAGTGGTGACAGCTGTTAATGTACAGGTGTGTACGCTAGTTAACTGTCTTAGTCTAATGTAAACATGTTAATGGTGTTTAGATTTCACTGTAAGTTGTCCTATCTCATTGTGTGTGTGTGTGTGTGTGTGTGTGTGTGTGTGTGTGTGTGTGTGTNTGTGTGTGTGTGTGTGTGTGTGTGTGTGTGTGTGCATAAATGGTATTGTTGACATTCTTTTCTGCGTGTCATCAAAGATCAGCAATTCATATGCACACATGCACATACATACACCGTCACATATTCATTGCACGATAGTTCACAATAGGTTCAAATACATAGCAACTACATACACACTATATTGTATGAAAGACCTGGGTTTGAATTCCTACTAGATCTCTAGATTTTGAACTTTTTTATAACTGCCTGTCAGTCGCATTGGGACGTACTGTTGCACATTTTCCCCCCACTATAATAAGTTACTAGTTAATAATTATTGTGCCTTTCCCATTTAGCTCAGTCACTGTATTGCCAGTCTACTAACCTCTGGGTTAGCGGTTCAATCCCACACAGACTCTGAAAAAAAAAAAAAAAAAAAAGTAAAAAGAATGCCTGAGTGCTGCTAAGTGCAAGCCATCTAAGCTCAAAATTACAGATACATGTGTTGGCTCCTCCCTCCTTCCTTATATGGACAACCAATCAATTAGCTACACTGATTAGAGGGGTACACCCACACCCAAACCATGTTGAAATGAATTAGCAACATTCCTGCCCCCTTATGTCATGAAGCTAATGGCCAATAATAATAAATTTGTACTTTATAAAAAATCATCTTGTTTCTCTTTCTCTCCTTAATAATCTAATAATGCACAGAGGGAGGCTAATAGGGAGAACATCCCTGTGGCATCTGAAGCCAAGAATAACAAATTTAAGTGGTGCTGCGCACATGTGACTATTGCCAAGCAGATACAGCAACAGCAGCAAGCACAGGTAAGTGGAGCCAGTTGGCAATTGTTGTCAATTTAGTTATTGCAAATTAGTTGCAATAAGTTCTTCGATTGTTGTGGCAAGCAAGCGTGTGTCATCTCTCTCTCTCTCTCCCTCTCTCTCTCTCTCTCTCTCTCTCCCTCCCTCTCCCTCCAGACTGGAATAGCACCATCCTCTTTGTCCCAAGACTCTTCTTCCTCTCTCAACATACCTTCCTACTCAAAGCCCCAACAACAACAACATCACACAGCCTCCTCAACATTAACACAGCCACAAACAAATCAGACCACAACCTCACACGCAGAGACACTAGCAATGGCACAGCAGTTGGCACTGCTTCAAATGTACGGCGGTGCTCAGCCTAGCACCCTCCCACCTGCCTACATGGCGGTACCTTACTCAACTGTCCAAGAGGCGCAGATGAGAATGCTACAGCTGGCACAAGCTGGGCACCAGCATCAACAGCACATTCAGGCACTTCCCAATGAATCAGTGCTGGGTTTGAACTCTCTACCTTTGGTGAATGGTCTACACGTCCAGCAGCATCACGCTCCACACTTTGCTGCTCAAACTGTTCCCATCGCTGCCGTTGCACCAAGTGATTTGAACTGTGCCCTCGTTCAAGGGGGGTTGACAACATCCGGGGGGTCATGGGTGGCCCCCGGGGTGCCTGTTATCGGGAGCTGTATTGTTAATAACCCTTTGCAGCCTGGATTTGTAGCAGCACCATGGGTTAAATGAGCATCGGGGTTTTTTTTGTTTTTTTTCTACTTGATACGTATGTGTGTGTATAATTTGTGTATCCCTTGTGTGTGTGTGTGTGTGTGTGTGTGTGCGAATCAAACTTTTTCGACAGTTTTATTACCTCAGTCAACAGAACAAGACCGCTTCACTCTTCATTTACTGCGTCACATCAAGACTTACTGACAGACAAGACCCTCAACCATTTATGCTACATTTCAAGAAATTAGTTGCAATAGGTTCTGAACAAGTTTTTTTTTGTGTGTCTTTCTTCAAGAAAGTTTCTTTCTTTGCTTGCAATTATTCGGCATTCTTCATAAGACAACGTGAACCCATGTAAAATAATTATGTTATTAGAACTCTGATGACTTGTATGTATGACATGTATAGTAGTTATTATATTATACCTGCCATTTCGATTTAACTGTACAACCCAACTCATATCATCAGCCAGTACAATAATAATTATTAGTTAGCCATGGTGTATACACTGTGAGCTGTTTAGCGGCAAAACATGCGTTGTGTTATGCATGGAAAAAAGTAGCCTTGTGTTGTGTGTGTAGATTTAAATTTAGTTTCATCAGATCGATCCATATACAGCTTTTGACATTCTGATCATTTTGTCCTATAAACTCATGACATTGTTTTGTGTAAACTTCTGCACTGATTATAATTGACATATTACTTCAGATTTTAATTAACATGAAAAGTTAATGATATACAATGTGCACCCAATTAAGGTAATTAAAATAAATTGATTAATAGTATTGTTAATTATAAATAACATGATAGCAATTAATTTTATTAATTATAATTCAATCTGGTTTGAGCACAGCATAATTACACAGTGTGGTTAATTATGTAACACTAACAATATGTGATAAAAAGAAATTAAATTTAATCAAATTGATGGATCAAAGAGGCTATTAATTTATACCGCTGTTTGCAGGAGGCTTTGAAATAATATATAAACTATTCCAAAATTAAGAATGGGTAGCAAGTGGAAGTCCATGGATACAATTAACGAACTGTGCGAGCTTTAAATTTGACACATGCACACACAAAAACTTAAACCAAAATTAAACAAGTAGGAAAAAAACAGAGACCGTTTGATTCTTATTAATGCACACCATTAGAACTAGCCGCCTGGTGCTCAGGTGAGGTGAGCTGCTCAATCGTTCTCCTTCTCTGCCGACTTCGGCGCATCCGTGAAGTCTTTGACTCCTGACCACCATCGTCATTGAGCAAATCGGCCGAAGGTTCTCTAGACCGGCTCTTACTCTCACGTGTCCCATTTTGTCTAGAGTTCTGTTTGGGACTGTTTTCGTCGCCAGGATTGCTACCGCTTCGATCGCGAGCTGGACTGCGATGAGATTTCGTCTCATCGTCCACCTTGTCGATCGTGGAGCGTAGCCTCTCGCGTTGCTTCAGCAGGAACTCTTCAAGATCATCATCATCTTCATCGTCGTCTTCGTCAAAGTTTCTTCTGGTTTTTGAGGTTTTTGTCTTT
Source organism: Tethya wilhelma (assembly GCA_964030475.1). Lineage (NCBI taxonomy): Eukaryota > Metazoa > Porifera > Demospongiae > Tethyida > Tethyidae > Tethya > Tethya wilhelma. Next base: position 5,646,474 of record CAXIPT010000007.1, on the reverse strand, counting down.
GGTGGCGAATCTTCATCTAGGGTTTGTGATTTTGAAGAGGTTTCTTTGTCGTCCAGTGACCGATCTTCTTTTGACATAGCAGTGTACGAGCTCTTTGAGGTTTTGCTCACGGATAACTTGATGTCCAATTCTTCTTCCTCGTCTTCCAACTCCTTGAGGTAGTCCTTGTTTCGTTTGCGATAGTTTGAAATGAATTCGTCTTCTTCTTTGTCTTCGTCGCTGTAGCGCGACTTGCTCTTCTTGTCTCGGCTACTGCCACTCTTGGTACGGTAATCCTCGTCGCTCGGGATGGGGGAGAGGTTCTCCCGTCTCCTCCACGGACGAGACGTGTACGTTCCCGAGGCGAGCTTATCCGTGTTTCCCTCTCCTTCGAGACTGTCTCCAAACTCCTCATCAGAGATCAGACTACCGGTGTCGTCACCAAACTCGCCTATCTTGTAGCTGCTTGCGTTTGAGCTGAGGTCATCGTCCCCGGTGTTAGTTCTTGAGTAATCTTCGTCTTCTCCGCTACTGCCATAGTCTTCGTGGCTCTTGAGGGCACTGTGAAGGGTCTCGATTCTCTTTTGGGCCGATTTGAGGTCGGCTTCGGTGTTTTTGAGTTGGGCTTCAAGTTCCTCAATTCTTCCTTCCTATACACGTGTGGATATTTAGTTGGACATATTAAAATACTGTTTTGATAACTGTAGGAATTTACAGTGGTATGTTATGAGTATGTATGGGAATGCTCGGAGCGTGTTACAATCAATTTACAAAATCTTCTACATGTTGACACTAATCACAAAACGACGACTAACAAGGTTATAACGTCTAGGGATAAGAATCAATTGTCATGTTCCTTTGCAGCCATGCTAACAACGACACCACTGAATGGGTAAACTCACAGCGTTCCTCTTCTTCTTGCTCTGGTCCTGCTCTCTTCTCTCTGCCTCCTGGAGTTCAGAGCGCAACTCACGGATCTGTTTCTGTAGCCTCTTGATGGCGTCGCTGCTGGTCCGATTCACGTCCTCTGACTTCTCCTCTTGGAGACGCTCCAGCTGGTTCCTGAGACGATGGATCTGAGACTCGTGACGTCGAGCACTTGATCGCTCCAATTCCAACTTCTGTTCGAGTTCTTTGACCTATTTATAAGGAAAACAAAGAAATATTAAATTTGTATATGCTTTAAACTAGCCAAAAGTGCAAGAGGAGAGAGGATATGTGAACAAATGGATCTCATTTTAAACACACATTATAACATACCTTGAGTTCACTAGCCTCATACTGAAATTTATCTACCCCTCCTTCCAGCTCATTCACCTTTGATTCCAGTTCTTCAACCTATCACATACAAAAAAGACGACATTAGTTCAAAGGGGGGAGCCCAGAAGCGAGGCTAGAGCTAGCCATGGTAGCATATAGCACAAAAATTTGGTGGATTTTAATATTGGTGACCAGCAGTTTTGGTAAGTACCATCAATATTAAATCCGCCAAACAGTCATTTTTGTGCAGTACACGCGAAATACGTTTATTGCTGCATGTGCTACTACCAAAATAAAATCCACCAACCATGAAATATTAGTTTTTGACAATCTGACAAATTTTATTCCTGTCAATATTTTGTCCTATATGATATTACACGTACACGTACCTTGCTCTCAAGGGACACCTTGGCGTCTTGCAGCTCCTGCACTTGGAGGTTGGCCTCAGTGAATTGTGACTGGAGAGAGGAGATCTGGGAGATGTGGGAGCGCTGTTTGTCGAGCAGCTCTTCAATTTCATCTTGGTCTTCTTCGATTCGACTCTCAAGGTCATCTTTCTCGCGACAAAGGTCACTGACTCGACCTTCAAGCTGTGTAAGAGTTATGTGAAGCATAGATTAATGCATGTAAGTCGAGTATGAAAAGTTCAACTACTGCTAGAGCAATATATCTTTAATCTGAGAGATATGAACGCAAGAGCACGGTTGGAAACCACAATTTCTTCAGGTATAACTATACACATGCATGTAACTAATACCCAACCGTGTACAAGTTGACATCCAGGGTAAAATCTTACATCTATCTTTGCACGAGTGAGTTCGTCATTCTGCACCATGACCTCATCCAGCTCTCCCTGGATCCTCTTCTGTGCCTTCACTGCGCTAGTCTCGCTCGCCTGCAAATCCTCCAACTGGTTCCTCAGGGACTTCACCATGGCCGAGTTGCTCCTCATTTCTCTCTCGTGTTCGAGCTGCTCCTGGGTGTCTTCCAAGAGAGCCTTGTACTTACGGAGCATCTTGCGAAGTTTCTTCTCCATCTCTGGGTCTCCCAACTTGCTCTGGTATTCGTGGAGTTCACGTTCCATGTCACGACGAGACTGTAGAGATTTTTACACACCCACATAAATGCATGATGGTGAGAGAGAGAGAGAGAGAGAGAGAGAGAGAGAGAGAGAGAGAGAGAGAGAGAGAGAGAGATTCTTCTCCTACCTTTACAGCTGCCTGTTTCTCTTCGTGCATCTCCTCCAGTTGCTGACTGAGAGACTTGACCTTCTTGTTCATGGTGGCCTTGATCTGCTCCAGTTCTTCCTCCCTTCCTTCCAGCTCCTTCTGGTGCTGCTGCTTGAGAGTCTGATTGGACAACTCCAGTCGGACCTTGGCCTGCTGGACTGTGTCTAGCCTGGAGAGACATTGACAGAACATTGAATGATTTTTAAGGCATAAAATTTACTATTGTGGTGAATATGAGTATTCCAAGTGGCATACAACATTGGTATACTGTAGATTGGGAAATTTTTGTTGTTGAAAATTTTGTCACAAGCGCAAGTGGCGAAAATCAGTCAAAGTGGCAAAAATTAAACGTAAAAAAATCAAACAAGCGAAAATTTCTCGATCTACAGTTGCTAAGTTTGAGCAGCTAATATAATGACCTCTAAATCTAACCACTAGCAGTTGGTAAAGGGTCGTCACCATAACATACTTGATGCTAGCTTCATCCAGCTCGTCCTCGAGTTCTTCGACCTTTGTTTCAAGATCTCTCTTCATCCGTTTGATGGAGGTGAGCTCTGACTCCGTGGTGTCAGAGGTGTGGGAGAGGATCTCCGCCTCCAGGTCCTCCTTCTCCTGGCGGATCTGTTTGTTCTCCTCCTCCAGTTCCTACGTGTGTGAGTGTGTGTGTGTGTGTGTGTGTGTGTGTGTGTGTGTGTGTGTGTGTGTGTGTGTGACATTATCATTCACACAAAGCTTCAAAGCTATTGACTGATAAAAATATAAAATGAAGCAAAAATAATTTTCTCACTATATATAATACTACATATAGTACATACATTATTGTGATTCACATACAAAAACTAGTACCATGCTAATACAGTATCAGTACATACTCCTAACATGACACGACTACATGAGCACATGATACCTTCAAACGTTTGCAGAACCACACACACACACAACACACGATGCACACCATACCTTATACTTGTCTTTTAATTCACTGTACTCTGTACGCAGCAGGTCCATCTCTTTGGCCAGCTTCCCCTTGGCCTGGACCTCGACGGTAGACTCCTCCTTAGCAGCACTCAAGTCAGCATCAAACCTACAGGAAAACACAGCACACCATAATAGTTTAAAATTGTCGTATGTACATCATGAATTCACAAATGTCCTTCCATGTCTTTTTTTATAGAAAAAAAATCAAGAATCGTGATCTTAAATAACACTTATATTTAAGATCACGATTCATGAAAACTTTTGTGGTAAATTTCACCATCAGACTATACAGCTGTATTTTGTGAAAATTTAGATTTTTCAGCTAGTCCGATGGTGAAATTTACCACAAAAGTTTTTTTGCCACAAATTCTTTGAAGCTGTATAATATGTACATCTTATCCTAGCCAACATTATAACTATAAATTAGTTTGACTCACTTTCTTTGTCTCTTTTCCAGCTCGGCGTTGCGTGACTGCTGAGCCTCGAGGTGGAGCTTAAGGTCGTTCATTTCTTGTCCCAGTTTGGCGGCCTTCTTCCTCACGGAGGTGAGGGTGCGATGGAGATCGTCCCTCTCACTCTCAGAGTCAGCAAGCTAGAGGCGTTGGTGGTGACAAGAGAGAGAAAATGGTCATTGACAAAGGAATACCTGTTTTATTATATAGGCTTCATAGTTCAGGGTTGTGGAAAATTTGATATAAGTGAAATTAATGAAAAATGGCATCATTTTAAAGATCTCATCGAGAAAAATCACACTAGACCATGGTATATTATGGTAGCAGTAAAATTTGATAGATGTGAATTTAGTGAAACACCACACCATTTTAAAGATCTCATTGAGCTAATCACAATGGTACTAGTCCCAGCTTCATACGACCTTCCTAGGCTGAGATATACTTAATTGAATTCACAGAGATTTTGTGAAAAATTGCATTAAACCAGGTGTTCATGGTATTGGCAAAATTCGATAAATGTAAATTTAGACAAAAACAAGATCTTATTGAGCTGATCGCATTGGTGCTATTTCCAGCTTTATACGACTTTTTTTAGGCTGAGATACACTTAATTTAATTCAAAGAGATTTTGTGAAAAAATTGTACTGGACCATGGTCTACACACCCACCTTCTTCTCGATGCTCCTCTTGGCCGACTCCAGTCTCTCGATCTCATCCTCGTACTCTGAACTGACCCTCTGCCTGAGTGTCTCCAACTCTCTCTTTGTCTCCCAGTACTTCTCGAGGACAGTGTCACTGCTCTCCTCTCCCTCCTCTGACTGCTTGTTGAGGCGAGCTAGGATGCTCATCTCGGCTATCTGGAGTTGAAGCTGTTCATTTTCATGTTTTAGCTCTGCTTCGTGAGCCTGTGTGTGTGGGGAGGGGGTGATTGTAGTAATTCGTGATGCAAGAAACGCAACAAAATGAAAGTAGTATTGAGTAGCACCAAAAATTCACCTATGCCAGTCTCTATCAGTTCATGTTACATATACAGAATGCAGCTTGGTTATAAACCATAATCTACACGAATACTTTTTTGTGATGAAACTCACAGTGGCCTCGTTGAGTTTCTCTTCCAGTTCTCTCTTCTCCAGCTGTTCATTCTCCATGAGGTCTGAAGCTTCATTGGCAGAGTTCATCACATTCTCTAGTTGAGCTGACATCTGTGTCACCTGGAGAGAGAGAGAGAGAGAGAGAGAGAGAGAGAGAGAGAGAGAGAGAGAGAGAGAGAGAGATTTCACAAGTGAGTTTCAAAAACAGCAATACACTTACTTGCGCTGACACTACTCTAGCTAATAGTGGTGTGCTACTATTAGAATGCAATCATGTTTTGCTACACAAGCTCTGAATACGACACAAGATATGAACAGTAATGTGTTTAGATATACACAATAGCTACAGTCTACGCTTGAATACTTCAAAAGCAAGCAGAAAGGAGCAAGAATTACATGAATACAGTTGGTTGGTGGAACTACGTGGCTACTCACTTTAGCTTCCATGTTGGCTTCTGATTCCTTCAACATGTCTCTCTCGTTCTCCAAAGCCTCCACTTTCGTTTTCAACTTCTCAATCTTGGACTAAAAATTTTCAAGAACACACACACTGATCATTATCACATAAACACAACCACATCTTAGTCTATGGAGCTAGACCCTTCTTTTCCTATATCCCTGATCTGTGGAGATCAGGAATAGCAAAATAAAAAAATGTATAAATCAGGCCGGGGTAGAAGAAGGGTCTAGCTCGATAAACAAAACCATACTGTATCCAGAGTTCTCCCTAGAAATTCTGCAAGGCATAGAGATAGGGTGTGGTTCTGTGGTATATTCAAAAGATTTTAACCACACTCATTACCACATTAAAAGTAAACTTAAGAAAAAGGCATAGCCCCCCCCCCCCATGCTGAAAAGGCCTGGGGAGAACACTGTGTATTTATGATACTACTTGATTTGTAAATGCCTTTCACGTACAGACCATTTTTCAACCAATTCTCCTCCCAAGGCCTCACTCACCTCTCTGTCCTTGATCTCCTCCTCGGCCCGCCACATGGCCAACATGGGCTTCACCTTGAGGTAGAGCTTCCACCAGCTCCAGTCCCTCAGCTCCAGGTAGGAGAGGACGTTGTCTTGGATCACAACGGCCGCGGCATCTTGGACTTGCATCGTCTGAAACTTCTGCCTCCCCAGCCAACCTCTACACCGAGCCTAACAGAGGGGAAATGATAGTACCATAAATCAGGGAACTCCACTGGCAAAATATTTTTGCTTGCAAAATTTCCGGGATATTTTGGTTAAGAACATAATAAAAAATTTTACCAAAATTTTATTTTAATAGCAAAAATTTCCAACCCTATGATAGATTGTCATACATAGGTGTAATCATGCATGTCTTATAGATCACAAACTTTTCACTCTATTTTACCTAATAGCAAAAATCACCATTTTACGAGGTGCTATCATGCAAGCCTACACAATATATTACTATAAATCAGAAACTTTTCACTCATAAAGCTCATATCTAGAGAGAGAAGCTCTCAGACTTCCACAGCTCCTACCTGGAAGAGGACCATAGTGTTGTGGGTGCGATCCTCCACCTGGCGGTCCAAGGCAGTGAGGGTACCCGCTCTGAGGAAGGCCTGGCTCAGTCCTATCTTGAAGGCGTGTCTGTCCACGAGGGAGGATAGGATGTACTCGGTGCTGTCCTTGTCCGTGAAGGAGGAGTCTGTTCCGTCGTCAAAGGGAACTAGGGTACCGTAGCGACGACGGAACTGAGAGAAGGACATGTGCTCGGGGAATCCTGTGAGTGTGAGTGTGTGAGAGGGTGTGAGGGTGTGTGTGAGGACGTGAGGGTGTGAGGGTGTGTGTGAGGGTGTATGCTCAAATTTGAGTTACAACTATTCATGTTTGAGTTATAACATGAGTCATAACTTATGAGTTTGAGTTATAACTTTGAATCTTGATTTATAGCCATTCACATCTGAGCTATACCCCCAAAATACATTAAAGTTATAACTGTTGAGTGTGTGTGGGTGTGTGAGAGTGAGTGAATGAGAGTTAGTGCATACAAGTGTGTAAACCAAACAGGATACTCAGGTCAAGGGTGTGGTGTGTGTGGCAATGAAAGCAGGAAGAACAAAAGCACTCAAGGTACCAAACTCCATTAAAAGTTACAGAACCATTCGTAATCACAATTACTGCACATCACATAAAGCACACACACACACACACACACACACACACACATACACTGGTACACATGTGTGTTGGGCGTGGATAGTGAAAATGGATTGTCAGAATCAACAAGGCAAGACAATACTGCCTACGAAATTGAGAAGACTAATAATTGCCACACAAAAATTGCACACAANAATTACATAAAAGCCCTCATTCTCTCGCTACAAGGATGTGATGATGACCGTCTAGAATCAACACTGAGGACTGGTCAGACACACACACACACACACACACACACACACACACACACACACACACACACACGATGAGATGACTATTAAAGTGTGGGTGTTCACACACACATACACGTAACACAGGATTACACACAAGCTCACATGAGGCCACTATAAAAACAATTGACATTGTGTCTGGCCTGTCAGTCAGAAAATCAGTGAATGACAAAAAGCTGAATCTTGCTACGATATATCTTCTACAAAAGATCAAGCAACAGGTACATAGCGAAAAAACAACAACATTTGAGCACCAAGATCCAAACTAGATTAAAACTATAGCAGCGTATTAATAATACTACAAGCAACAATAACCATTTTCACTACTCTTGTACTATATATCTCTAGCAGCAATGTCGTCCATCTTTGTCACACTCTTACTGCTCCTCTCTCCATACCTCCTCCACCAAAGTCAAGCGATGGGCAAACCCCAACCCGATTGCAGTGCAGTATTATGTCCTCGGCCCCTCTGTGCTAACCCCGTCATCCCACCTGGAGAGTGTTGCCCGTCGTGCGAAAACAGCAACTGCAAGTTCAAAGGGTGCGTCAACTTCCTTCCCGGCGGTGATGTACAGTGGGCTGAAACACCTTGCATCTTTTGCCAATGTGATAAAGACAACAACCAACCGATCTGCGCCGTTATAGACTGCATCGGACTCACAAAGGAAGACTGTTTTGGCTTTCCGGTGGTGACAAGACCCAACGAATGCTGTCCCTCTTGCGATTTCGGAGTACCCGAAACGACGTGCAAACTGGTCCCGCAGATATTCGGAGCACAGAACATCACCGTGAGCGCTGATCCAGGATTCAACAGCTGCTCAAGGAGGATTCAAAAGAGAGGATGTGACAAGTTTGCCTTTAGAAAGGGAAACAAGAAGTTCCGTTGCGAACCGAAGCAAGGAAAGAGGCTGATCAGGTTCAGGAACACGTGTCCTCTCTGTATCGGAGCTTATAGGGACGTGGTGCGGTGTACGGCAGTGAGGGATGATAAGGTGGTGGTCGGGTGCGACTTGGTTGTCGATTGATCCAACAAATGTCTACCGCTCTTTTATAGACAGACTTGTTACAATTCTCTGAGACATATGATATTGTTCTATATATAATCTTACTGTTAACTATACTGAGTATGTATTAGCAGAGAATTTGACAATGCTAAATAACTGTTATAACATGTACTAAAGTGAGATTTGTCAACTAGGTGGTTGTAAGAACTAAAAAAAAATGACATCACATCTTTAAAAATAGCTAGGCAGCGCAAAAATGTACATTAGCATGACAATTAAATAAAGTTTACAAAATACAATGTACAAATCATTACAGGATTGAGATATGTACCATACCTTGTTTGTAAATCCTGGCAGCTTTCACCAGCTCAGCTCTTCTGATCTGAGCTCTAACCAGAGGCACGTCGATGTGTCCGTGGGTCACTGCCTCGTCCTCCTCCTCCTCGCTGCGCTGGTGGGAGGAGTCAGGTCCCGGGAGAGCTCCGGGGAGCTTGTGGGGTAGTTGAGGCAGGATGCAACGAATGAACCACTGCTTGGACTTACGGAGAACATCAATTAGAGAGTCCTAGAGAGAGAAAGAAAGACCGGTAGTACATGTGTGTGAACATGATGGGCTTGCATACAGGTATATGGCGGGCTTGAATCAAGGAACAAGAATGAATGCACGATCTATTATACTGAAATAAGGACCACTATCCACACACAGATGTATACATGATTTAGATCTGAAATAAAAGGAGATCAAGACCCAACTATGCAACTGGAAAAGGGTCTCCTAACAAAAAACAACAAAACTCAGCAATCAAATGCGGCTACTAGTCTCGCCCACACACACATATTGCATGTATATCTATAAAACCGGTAAAGAATTTCCTAACAAAAAACAACAAAACTCTGCAATCAAATGCTCCTACTAGTCCCACTCTTCCTTACCAGTTGGAACTTGGTCTGCAGACAGACGGAGGACTTCTTGATGCCGGTGGTGGGGCTGCTGTAGTGGGAGGCAGCACCCTGAGTGGAGGTGGTACGGGAGAGGGAGCGATGATGGGTGTCCGCCTTGAGCTGGGAGGTGCCGAGGGAGGTGGCCGAGGCTGCTACACCACGACCTTGAAACACACGTGCTATACTCTCACTGCATGGGAATGAGAAGTTAGGAATAGAGAATGGAAAAATGGGGAATGGGAATGGAAAGGGTAGGTTCAATTCTGAAGTTGTACAGCACACTTCAAATGACAAAATATTAGGAAAATACAACATTTCCTCAAAAGTGCAGTCTCACACACACACACACACACACACACACACACACACACACACATCCCTCACCTCTTGGACTCTGCCATGACCTGTACCACCACTCTAAAGGATGGGTGCTCCCTGGCCTTCTTCACCCAGCCATTAGCGTCGTACAACACAGGCAGAGAGTGCTGACAATGATGTAATATGAATTGATTGTCCTCTTTGATTACTTTAATCACTGGGGGTTGCCCCTTATCGGTGTCGCCGTGGTACATGTGTACCCGATCCAAGAAGCTGCTGTCAGAGGCTCCGGGGAAGACAGACTCTTCGTCCAAGATCCAAAGGACGCCTCTTCTGTCAGTGTGAAGATCAACAGCACCACCACGACGCTGAGAGAGAGAGAGAGAGAGAGAGAGAGAGAGAGAGAGAGAGAGAGAAAAGACCCATCATTTTGTTGAAAACAGTAACAATTGTACAAAAAAATTCCTAGAAATTTTACTACTTCTACAGTAAGTGTAAGGTCAAAGGGGAGAGTTTGCACGGGAATGAGTCTAACTTCTACAGAGCTAGCTACTGTATCTCTGCCAATGTCTCACCTGAGGCACGTGTTTATCAATGGTGTCGATCAGTGAGAGAGGGCTGGCAGCAACCTCCGAGAACATCCAATTGATCTCCTCCTGCAAGTAGCGATCCTGCTCTGAAGTGAACGTGGAATCGTGAAACAACATCTGTAGTCTCTCTTGAGCGTAGTTCATACACAGATCGTCAAAAGAGGCTCCATCTTGCGCACCCGCTAACTCCCGATGCTGGAACCCGGGGGTATCAACAACGTGGATCCGAGACCGTCCCTTGTGGGCAGAGCCAGACTGGGGATTGAGCGCCCTGTTCATGAGCAACACGAGTGCGTTGAACGCCTGCTCGTAGAGTCCAGTCACAAAGGCGTCTAAAAACACGGAACGGTTTCCGCCGAGGTTTGCAAGAAAGAGAGAGCTNATGATGTAATATGAATTGATTGTCCTCTTTGATTACTTTAATCACCGGGGGTTGCCCCTTATCGGTGTCACCATGGTACATGTGTACCCGATCCAAGAAGCTGCTGTCAGAGGCTCCGGGGAAGACCGACTCTTCGTCCAAGATCCAGAGGACGCCTCTTCTGTCAGTGTGAAGATCAACAGCACCACCACGACGCTGAGAGAGAGAGAGAGAGAGAGAGAGAGAGAGAGAGAGAAGACCCATCATTTTGTTGAAAACAGTAACAATCGTACAAAAAATTCCTAGAAATTTTACTACTTCTACAGAAAGTGTAAGGTCAAAGGGGAGAGAGCTTGCATAGGAATGAGTCTAACTTCTACAGAGCTAGGCACTGTATCTCTGCCAATGTCTTACCTGAGGCACGTGTTTATCAATGGTGTCGATCAGCGAGAGAGGGCTGGCAGCAACCTCCGAGAACATCCAATTGATCTCCTCCTGCAAGTAGCGATCCTGCTCGGAAGTGAACGTGGAATCGTGAAACAGCATCTGTAGTCTCTCTTGAGCGTAGTTCATACACAGATCGTCAAAAGAGGCACCATCTTGTGCACCCGCTAGCTCCCGATGCTGGAACCCGGGGGTATCGACAACGTGGATCCGAGACCGCCCCTTGTGGGCGGAGCTTGTTTGAGGATTGAGCGCCCTATTCATGAGCAACACGAGCGCGTTGAACGCCTGCTCGTAGAGTCCGGTCACAAAGGCGTCTAAAAACACGGAACGATTTCCGCCAAGGTTTGCGAGAAAGAGAGAGCTGGTGATGGAGGTAGTGTCGCTGGCACTGGGAGAGGAGGTGAGGGTATTGAGGGGGGAGTTGTAGAGGGCCGTCACCCTCATGGTCCCGCTGCGAGGGGGACTGAAGATGTCTTTGCCGAGAGCTTCGTGGTCGATGCCAAGAATGGCTGCAGCTCTTTGAGCAGCCGAGGGATTCATGAAACAATCACTGCCTCGTACCTGACCTGAAGGAGTGGGGAGAGAGAGATGGAGCTTCATTTATCATCATGACACATTCGCAAAGATGTATATTGTACAGAATAATGGATAATTTAATATTCAAGTATTCGAATTTACTGGAAACAGACACAATTTGAATAGGGGTAAAAATCAACTCTTCTTTCTCAAGTCAAATTTGCCAAATTTTCACGCAAAAATTACCACATACATATGTACGAATGTATGTAGCAGACAAATGCTCCCACCTTTTCTGACTCCAGCATAGCCGAGGTGGTAGATGGCGGCCAGGAGGGACCACAGAGCCATGGCCTCCTCACGACTGACACCAAGGATGTCCAGACAGTTCTGTATCAACTCCCACACATATGCTGCACTCTCAATGCGAGTTTGCTGCACACACACAGAGAGGGAGAGGGAGAGAGGGAGAGAGAGATTGAGAGAGAGAGAGAGAGAGAACTTACTTGTGTACAATATTTGTAAATATTGACAAAAAACTTAAACATACAGTTATTTCAGACACACAACAAAATCACTAAAAACGTGTCATTCCACTGTAGAAATACAAAGTCCAGACACAAGTACATTGCACTTATACAAACACAGATAATGCATATTCTGTTAGCTAAGCACACAATCAGCAATACTCTGACCAGCTATTCTTCAAAAAGCAAAAACAACACAACATCACATACCACACAGCTACAAATTTTTACGATACAAAAAAGCACAAATTCTCGTGACACAACCAAGCTATTGTCTTACATCTTCCAGTGGTCCGAAGTAAAGGTTGGGCTCATCTAGTTCCACTGGTGCATTGAGCATCAGGTCTGACCGAAGCTGGTCGTCAGCGCCTGCTATCAGTTGGTAGAAGATGTTGAAGTTTCCCTCGTTGTTTGGACGTTGGGCTACCCTGTTCTTTTCGAGATAGTAGGTCTAATGTGTGAGGGTGTGAGAGTGTGAGGGTGTGAGGGTGTGAGGATATGAGAATGTGAGGGTGTGAGAGTGTGAGTGTGCATTAATGTGAGGGTGTGAGGGTATGAGTGTGTGAGGGTATGAGGGTGTGAGGGTGAGAGATGCAATCTATTACTCTTACCTGAACCGAAGCACCAACCACTGTACCACTGGGGTCAAAGTTCAACGAGTAGAGACAGGTACACCTAGTAGCCTGGGGGTTCAAAATGGTGGCTGCACTGCCAAAGGAATGGAGCAACAGCTCCACAGCATCCAGCTTCGCATCTACAAGGTGGATGGAAAATATATATAAAAAAAGAATAAAAACTGACAAAAACGACATGATTATACTCTAACAGCCATTTCATCTTGTTAGCTATCTTTTACGATTTCAATTGGCCATTCCTGTGTCTCATTACATCTCCTATGTTTTATTTTACGTGCTACATAGTGTACTGCTATATCCCATTTCAGTGTAGGCCTACACAATTTGAGGAAGTATAGTGAAAGGGAGGAGTGGTGGAAATTATCTAGCAATGTAGGGACAATTTCTTTTATGGCCAACTCTTTGTACCGGACACCCTCTCAAGTGACTCGCACACACACNGAGTGGCCTGAGGGGGTTTAGGACGATGAGATGACGGCCGGCAAAGGTGTGAATGAGGCTGCTAGCGTAGCGTTGTCTAAGGACGTGTAGAGAACTGGACTCATTGAGGTTGACTAGGTCGACAAGGTCTTCAACTTTGTCTTGAGTGAAGGAGTTGGCCTAGAGAGAGAGAAAGAGAGAGAGAGAGAGAGAGAGAGAGAGAGAGAGAGAGAGAGAGGACAGTGAATAAGAAATGGTTAGAATAACATATTATTTCCTACACACACACACACACACACACACACACACACACACACACACACACACACACACACACACACACACACCTTTTCCAGGTCTTCTTCCTCCATTTCAATGACCTCTCCAGTATCAGCCACCTTGACACGATGGACCTCCCTTCCCTGAAAAACAAACACATCGACAGCATCAAAACAAATTTCATTTTTTTGTCTGATACACGAACCAAACTTTAGCAGAGCCTTATTTTTTTACACAGCATTTTCTAAAGACAGTTGAACCCATCCCAGTGCCTTGGTGATGCTCAGGCACACCTAGTTATGTTATGTAGATGTTTAAAGGTTGTATCATAAACAGGCCTATCTACTCCAGTAATTCAATTTTAACCAATTGCAGCCTAGGCTAGTTAGCATAGCAATCCATACATACATACATTCACACACATACGCAATACACACATAATATAAGTGTATACCAAGTGAAAACACACAGAGGGTAAGTATAGGGTTTAATTGGCTGTAGATTGGAGCACATTTCTTAGACCACCTAAGACACAGTCTTGCCATAGCTTCACAGAAGGCCAGTCTCCAAGCAAACAACCTCACATTATATCCAGTTTGCCATACAATATTATAGGTATGTATTACATCGAAAACCCATAGAACTTCCATACAAATTACATTCTTAATGTTTCCGTGAAGGCAACTTTGCTGACACATAATGTCCTCTGAAGACCACAGGCAGCAATCGATAGATACCAGGCATATACAAGGAGGCATGTAGGAATCACAATACTAGATCTGTTACAGGATGACCAGTGGTAGGAAAATTATAACTTTATTCATCAAGCCACAGGGAGGGGGTGGATTGTAGTAGCAATTTGCTTGGGTCCAAAGGTTGCAATAAAGGAGGAACCTTGTGTTCTATTGTCTACAGGTACACATATATACATAGCTAGAGGCAGTTTCAGAGGCTATGGACCACAAGAAGCATCAACAAAGCCAGACATTTTGACCCAGTTTCCTCAAGGCAGCCATAGGGAGATAGCCATCAAGAACAGTATCAGATAGTCCCAAATTCCATTAACACAATGTCAGCAGGTGTAAAGCTTCTTGGACACACTTGCAAGCATGGCATGCACTGTGCATGTGCCATGTTGCCAGCCAAAGGCAACTTGAACAGTCCCTATACAGCAGTTCTCATATAATATTTCAAGTGTAGCTACTCAAGAAATGTCCCGACCTCTAACAGTAGACAACCACAGGTAGATTCTATCCCCCCCATGCAGTAACTTAAGAATGCTGTCATGGGGTATGGAATTCTATCCATGCTTCTTTCCGGCAAACTAATAAAAGCCTATATCTATGTACATTCCACTTGGTACTTTTTTTGTGAAACTTTTCCAATATCTCTTAAATTTCAATCTTTCCTCATCTTGTTGATTATTACTCAAGTCTTACAACACTAGTCCTTTACCAGTCATGAATATACGGTACATATTGTAGATAGAGAAATTTATGCTGCTAAAAATATTTTATTTTGCCACAGATGCAAGCAGTGAAACTGAAACACGTGAAAATTTAGCAGCCTAAAATTTTTCTAGAGGTGCAAATTTTCCACCTACAGTGCAATCATGTAATATCGTATAGTGGGTAAATTTGGTGGGGTGAAAATTTGGCGAAGCATGATTGGCAATTATAAATTTGTCAATTTAATGTATTGTTTATATGCGCGTGTGTGTGTACAAAACTGTTTGGCGATTTGATGAATAATTCACCAATTCACCAAATTTAATTCTCACCAAATTTACCCGCTATACGGTAATATCCATCAGACTAGTTCTTACTGTACCTGGAGTCTGACAAAGGAGGCATGGTTGGAAATGGCATTCCTCTTTGGTGAGTCTTGGACCAACGTGCCGAGGGTGAACCCCCCCTTGTGGACGATCCACACCAGCTCCTGTTGGAGGCCTTGCTTCTCAGAGAGAACCTCCTCCTCAGTTTTAGCCTGTCAATGTGTGTTTGATGTGTGTAAGATGTTTTGTGAAACGACATGCATAAAAATGGGCAGAGGTTTTAAAAAACCCCAACTGCACAATACATGTATTAGCCTGTCAATGAGTGTTTGCATGTGTGTACAACATTTGCGAAATGACACACATAAAATGGACATAGGCTTAAAAACCCCAGGTGTGCAATGCATGGATTAGGTTAGAAACTTAAAAGCTAAGGATAATGTGCAAGCAATCTCTCTAAGCCATCTATATAAACACGCACTCACGTACTCATAACATATACAAACATACTTAGCATACTTTCCCACGACTATATACCCATACAAAAATAACACACATCATTATACCCATCCATCCATCCATCATTTGTACGCAGCTACATACAGTGATTTATACGATATGCTTTCTTCCTTGAAATACTGTAAACAATGTCGTGAAAAGCTCTTAAAAGAAAAGGCATTCCATTTGCATAGCAGCAAACATAGCTAGTGATTGGAGTGAAAGAGAGAGAAGAGGCTTTGTTTTAGAGTCTTATCATTCCACACACACACACACACACACACACACACACACACACACACACACACACACTTGCACTCGTGTGTGTGTGTGTGTGTGTGTGTATTCACATTTCCAGTACATAACGCTATAGCACAGCATACAATTCTACTCTCTCAATCCGTGTAATCAAACAAATTGCATAAGTATCAAAGATTATCAACTCCACACAAACTACAACAACCAATCATTCGTCAATAACCACTAGAACTGTCAATACCACTGTACCCTATCATTTATCGATCATCGAACAATGCCACAATCATCCCAGAGATATTGAGGGTTGCAAAAACTACACAGATAATAACAACCATAATATTGCACAATGACCGAGAGAGAGAATGGTAGCTTGCTATGTTAGTAATTGCAGTTCAAAAGGCGAGATGCTCTCAGAACTAGACAACAGAGTATCGAGGAAAGGTATTGATTTGTGTCATTCCAGTGGTCGGCTAATGAAATACATCCAAACAAGAGTTTGAAATGTGCTCCATTTATTTTGATTGAGGTACACATTATACTGCTGCGTATCCAATGGCTTTTATTGTGTATGTGTGTTGGTGACTCAATGTTGCTTGTGGTCATATTTTCTTCTAAGTTGATTTTATATGCAAGGCTGGATAAACACAAGCATGTGTACACACATACACACACACACACACACATGCACACGCATGCATGCACACACACACACACACACACACACACACACGCACGCACACACATTCCAATCTCACCACACAGGCCGGTCTCAAGGAGCTGAACTAACACAACACTAAACCAACCTCTCAATCTCACAGCCTGCCTGTAGCCAGGCAACCAACCCCTCCACTTGTAAGGCCAAACACCCTCCAAAGGTATGGAGCTAAAGAGAGACAACAATTTTCACAACATGTCCAGCTTCAGGGAATTGAGGATGGAATTTGGCTTGATGCTTGAAGCAGAGTGGATTAAAACCAAGTACATATATCATACTAAGTGCTGGATTATTGGGAAAATTGCATGTATATCCACATGTAGACATACAATGGACAGGCATATTTCAACGTCTCTAGATTTGGCACTAAACATGTTGTTTGTATTCAACAGAAGCAGAGGAAACTAGTCCTTACTGAGCAGGCAGGCCGTGTGTGTGCAAGTAGGAAAGAAAAGATTGGTATATGTACTTGCTCTAAGATCAACCACACCATAGCTAGGTTGTGTGTGAGAGAATGCTCATCACTTTAATGGCAGCATTTGTACCACGTACAGAGTGTTAGAGGCGTTCTAGTACTCCTACACTCACACACTGTGTACACAGTCAAAATATACATTCACACACACACACACACACACACACACACACACACACACACACACACACACAAACTTCGTGTCCTTTTGTCAATCTGTGAAAAATTTTACTGGGAAAAAAAATTAAACCATATTTGCAATATACTGGGCCGGGGTACTACAATGAAAAATATACATTATATTGAAAGATAACCCAGCTACCAAGCACCTTTCCATGAAAAGTTTTGATATACACAAAAAATGTCAAGGAAAAATGACTACATTGTGTGAATAGAAAGATAGAGTAACAACTTATGGCAAGGAAAACTGCCACTAGTACTACATATAGAAGTGTGCCCATAGGCTATAGTTCATTATTGCTTACATGTGATCCATCCATCTTACAACCAAACTCCATTAGTGGAAGGCTAATTCAGTTGTAGAAAATGAACTGGAATTTAATCTCTCACACATGCAGCCTCTCCCTCTCCCCCTCCCCCTCCCTCTCTCTCTCTCACTCACACACACACACACACACACACACACACACACACACACACACACACACACACACACACACACACGCGCACGCTATACACAAGTCAGGGGTAGTTGGTGCCCATTGGCCTCACACTTACACACACACATTAACTCCGTCAATATGCCACCAATCACAGTACTGCAGTATTCAACACTGGCCATTGACACGGCACCCTGAGGGCTCAACTGACTGCAATGGTTGTCTTAGAGATCCCAATTGCCCGTGGTAATGTGGCAAGACTGACACAGGGAAATAATCACATACAGTACACCATGAATTCCAAGACAAGATGGTACCAAACTGAGGTACAATACAACTGAACTACATGACCCCTAGGCTGATACAAACAGATCATTATTACTACCTTCAGACAAGTTCTGCTGAATTAATTTTAGCATCAAATAGGGGGGAGATGGATTTGAGAGAGAGAGAGAGAGAGAGAGAGAGAGAGAGAGAGAGAGAGAGAGAGAGAGAGATGAGATACATAACATGTTCAATATCTATACACACACACACACTCCAATTTACACCTTAGCAACGTCCACTAAAGAATGGCAATTTGATTCCACTCAAAAAATACCAGCACATACACACACATCACCATAGAAATGACCTCCGTTTCTCACTCGACTTTCTATACAGATGGCACTTAATACATTGCTGACAGTTATAGGTGTATGATGTGTCACAAGTCAACTGTAACTCAGTCCATGCGATACAAAAGCTTTCTTAAAACACACACCAAACAATAAATCGTAGAATGATACCCAAAGCAACATCTAGCTGAAAGGAGCATACATGCAGCCTCACAATGAATGGTCAAATATCTCCATTAGAGCGTAGACTAAACCAACACCGTGTGTTTATACTTGTGGTCGATGTGAAGACCAGTCACTGACAACCAGGCATGTAGGCCAAGTGGGCAAACAAATCACTCCAAATGAATCTTTGCATCCTCTGAGAGATGATGGATGGTCGATATCATCAGAAAGTGATACAACAAGATAATGATTTAATCTACTAGGCTCACTATAGCTGGGTAAGCCTACAATGGATCCATCAGTTAGACAGATAAAGATGGAAGCTTGGAACGCAACCATCATAGCTGAGGACTTGGGTATTTATATATAACAAATTTTGCAAATCCACCATCCATTGAAAACAGCAAACATTGACAAATGGTCAAAACAGAACAACAAAGAAAAACAAACAACAAAAAAACAAACACAGCAATAATTTTTATTATGGTAAATGACACTCCCCTTCTTCTTTATAAGAATGAGACACTCCTCGAATACTTACAGATGTTGCATGTAAGCTACTAAACCCATTGATGAGACTAGTATGAGGCGTAGATGAGTGTGTACATACATGGCAATTACATGCATCATGGTTGATGTATCATGTTAATACATACACATCAAGGATTAGAATGTGTACTAGTACCAGAGAGAGAGAGAGAGAGAGAGAGAGAGAGAGAGANCACACACACACACACACACACACACACACACACACACACACACATACACACACAAACACACACACATACATACAATTAGTCTAGTTTGTCTACAAGACACACCAGAAAAACAGTAGTACATGCATTATGTATTCAAACTGGAAGACAACACTCCACTGTCTTGAACCACCAGTCTACACAATATGGAAGCAACCAGCGAGGCATTATCCATGTATAGACCAGCACACAAAGGGAAAAAGTTGAAAGAGCAGTGCACAAAATTGGCTGGTTTATTTCAAAAGAAGAGGGTTTCTAAGGAGATTGCAAATGTTCCGAGGAAGAAAAGTGTCAAGTTTTCGAATGTTTGCAAATTCAGTGCAACCTTAAAAGGGTAGTGTTTGGTGGTACAGGAGGGTAGACAATAATGGGCATGTGTCTATGTGTAAATGTAAGAGCAAACACACACACACACACACACACACACACACACACACACACACTACCTTGAACTTGCTACTCTTAGCTTGTCTCCTTAAAGTTCCTGTAAAGACACAAACACCACAACACATCAAAAACAAACACACACACACACACACACACAACCAACTCAGCACCCACCAGTGCCTTGCTTGGCTTTGCCTTTCCCCGATTTCCTTAGCTTTGATGATCTCTGGAGAGGATCGTCCAAAGCGCCTCTTGAATTCAACTCCAACAGCTCGGGCATCGAAGCTACCTTGAGATAAACGGCTTCTCCAGACGCTTTTATCATTTCTACGACCGACTCGTGATACTCGTCTTCGACATTTTCTCTGTTTACTTCGATAATTCGATCCCCGGTCATGAGAGGACCGAAATAATCCGATCGCGGTTCGACTAGGTGGACCAGTCTTGTTCGGTCGGGATCCTCTGGAACTGGAAGGTAGGATTTTCTCAGGATGAACCCAAAACCCCCACCGGGTGCATTCCTCCTTGCCTCCACGTCGCGGAGACGGACAGTAGTGGTTCGCAAGGGAGGGAGGGGCAATTCTACCCCCGGGAATTCCTTGTCCCGGTCCATTTCGGGACTTGTTGGTAGGGAGAAATCGAAAAACGAGGAGTGTCTCTTTACCGACGTAGAGGACCCCCCAGCACCGCCACCAACACCGAGCTGTTGGGAAGACATAGAGCTTTGGTCTGAGGAGCCTGAGAGTACCGACCGTGACGGCGTGTTACCAGGGTAGGTGGGGGTCGCCTTGCCACTCCCTTCACTAGAAGCGACCGGACTTGTCACCGATATGGATACCCGACCTGTACTAGAGCTGGTTATGGACGTCTGTGAGCTGTTCATCTTCTTGCTGTGTCTCTTCTCGGGGCTTTGGGGTTGAGAGCCTGGTCCTGGACTGGTGGTCTTTGACAGCTCTTCATAGAAGGCCTTGGTCTGTGCCACTTTTATACCAGACTCAGTTCTCCCTAAAGAGTGCGTCTTTGCCATCCGTTCCGGCATACCCAGTTTCTCTCTGAGCTCTTTAGCCGAGGAAGCGTTCGGGTCGATAGGAGAGGCGCTAGCTGCCCTGTTTTTAGCACTGTTTATGTCTCCACCGTGGTGATGAATGGGCGAAGAATTCTGAGCGCCGTGCTGCTGGTGGTGGTGGTGGTGGTGGCGCTTTTCGCCACCTCCTTTCTTCTCCTTGTCTTTTCCTCTCTTAAAAAACGGCATGGTCTCTGTCTCCTCGGAGGTTGTCTGTAGCACCTCACGAAGCTGAAGTTGGGGGAGGGGGGGAGTTGTTTTTTCAAACGTTGACTCGTTCCGTCACCTTGTGAGAGTGTCAACAAGAGCTCTCAGGTCTTTTTTTCTCAGAGAAATTAACCTACAAGGTAAGTACATGCACACACAATGACATACACTAGTTTCTCTTGTTTCGCAGCTTTCCAAAAGGTCCAGCTGCGCCTCCAAAAACACAATAAACTGATTACTGAGATTGAGGACGTTTTTCTATTCCCATTCCAATTTAGCAGAACGAGAATGGGAAGTTAGCACTTAATGACGTCATTCTAGCCTTTCTGGGCTAGCTGAGCTTGCAGTGCATCAGGTGCAGTATGGTCAAAAGGTACTACTGTGCTTACTGTAACAAATCGTTTCAAGATACCAAATTGAATAGGAGGAAACACTTGAAAGGTACCACTCACTTGAGAAACAAAAAGGCCCACTATGACACTGTGATTGGTGAGTACACACACACACACACACACACACACACACACACACACACACACACACTTACACTGTATAATCTCCAACCTTTCAGCCGAGATTGCCATCAATCCTCCACCTCAAGAATCACACCCAGCTGTTCTCTACACTAACCTAAGTGGTGAAGAAATCTTTCAGCAATGGCTAGCTAAACACCCTGAGGTGGTTCAGCAACATGCAGCACAGATGCAACAAAATTCATCAGTATCCATCTCACCACAAGCTAGCTGTAAACGTTCATAGAACTCTCAATAAAATGTCCTATATAATAACCCGTACAATCATGTACTCATACAAATTCATCTTTTTTTATTTATGCTTTTTCATTTGAAATGAGACGAATTTTTTGACTCCAGTACTTTATACACAAACTATTACACACTGTATATGCACACATTAATTTATTCTAATTACAGGAAAGTGTCTATGTATGGAAAAATCGAATACTGGTGCTAGTTTCGAATCTCGCTTGTGACCTTTCGAACTCAAGTTCATTATGACAATATTGGTCTTGATAACTTTATACAGATTCTCCAATTCTTCATCACAATACTGTATACTCTCCACCGCTTGTCGGGCCGTTAAAAAATGCTTTGCAGAAGCTTCGTACAAGTTCAAATCTTTCCCCTTGTAGTTTTGCACGCTAGCCAATCTCATGTAGTCATCGTAGGTAAGCAACTGCGGAGTTATGAGTGAAGCAAACGGTAGAAATCGGTTGTGAAAGCAAATCTGTTCGCTGCTTATTTCAAACGAAGGTTGTGGGATCTTTTCGTCGAGCAGGAGAGCTTCTAAGCCTCTCATGACTCCTAGACAGGTCAGTCTCTTGACGTGAATGATGGCCGACTCTCTCTCTTTCTCTTTCGAGAGTTCACGTTTGTTTTTCTTTGCAGCTTTCCTCTTGCCCTTTCCTTGAACTTGAGGCTCAGAAAGAAGCAATCTTTCGGCAGATTTCATCGTGGTTTGGTGCCAACCGTACAAGAATTCCAAATACCAGTACACATAGTGCATCTCAAACGGACTGTAGAGATTGTACTCGAAACCAAGGTAGATAAACTCCATCATGAGCTGGAGAATGTAATAGAGGATCCATGTACCGAAGCAGGCAAGGTGTTGTCGTTGCGGATCGATTTTCAGACTCAGGGAGTTGAGAATTTCGTCAATTCTCTGCGACTCTTGCTGAAATTCACTGACAGAATCTAGACAGCGTACAATCTTGTATCTCTGCCGTGCTCTGTGCTGACAAAACGTGTGCAGAAAGTCCAACATTGGTGTGAGAGAGCGGCCAAAGAAGCGGTCGGCTCCTTCCTTACCTTGAGGGGAACTAGAGAGAGGAGATCGTGGATTTAGCGAAGGGGGAAACGTCAAAAACTTTGCATCTTCTCTGAGCAAGTTTTCGATTGGTGGACTTCCAAAAAGCTTCTTCCTGTCACCTTGTAGGCACAGGAGAACTAGAATGGATCGGACAAAAACGTTTGGGCTCTTTCTGACGGAACAAAATTCTTTAATCGAACGATAAAGTTCTCGAAAAGTGTCCAACTTTCCAAACGAGAGAACTTTCTTGAGTTGAATTACAATCGTATGTAAAAGCTCAAAAGCTTCCTGTCTCGGTAAAATGGCGTACGACTTGTAGCTAGGAGGTAGGAGGTGTTGATTGATGACAGGATGAAAGCCGAGAGCTAGAGGGTTCGAGGAATCCAATTGAACTCCAAGATCGAGTGTTTTTCTCATTTCTTCCATCATACCAGCGCACTGTGTGAGCCTTTGCAGTGCAGTCTCAATACCTTGAGCGTTGTTCTTGTTCATAGCTACTACAAAAGCGTAAAAGTTTCTTAGGAACTTCATTCGAACGAGCAGCGCCCTCCAAGTATCAACATTATCAAGATCGCTCGAAGAATCGTTGAGAGTGGAGTTACGATGATGCGGACGCTTCACCAAGCTAGCTAACTTCTCTTCAGCCTCTTTGAGCGAAGTAGTGATGGACGTTTCAGAGAGACTATTCAACATGTCGAATCCGAAACACACGCCTTGCTGGTCGTCCTCTGAAAACACCCTCCCCTGGCAAATACACGTCCTCATGTACTCCACGCTCTTGACCACGGCCTGAGAGAAAGTACGAAGATAGAGGTTCTCTATTCGGGGAGTGTCGAGAAGATACATGCTCGTAAAGACCGTCTGCGCTAGTGTGTGCCCGTCGAGCCACGTGGCCACACAGGCTAGCACCTCGTCAACAATTCCAAGTAGCTCCTCCGGAGAATGGTCGTCAAATTTGAGTATCCCTCGTTCGGCTGCTTCGGAGACAGTTTTAGGATAAGTGGTGAAGGTCTTCCATTGTAGCACGGCGTCCATTTTCGTATCCATGAGTTCAATGGCAGACATGGCGTCAAACAGACTGAAATTGATCTCCTGGATGAGTTCGCCCGGTCGGAGTTGGTTGGCTGCTTGAGTGAATGTGGAAGAAATGTCGGTCCATTCCACTTTGAGGTGAACATCACCTGAACGTTGTTGAGTGGTTACTGGAAAAGGAAGGACAGTAGTAAGCACAGTGTAAGGATTTTGTCTATACTAGATCAGAGGAACTCTTTATGAACATGACCTAGTCAAAAAGCAAACTGTGCTTGTCTATACCATGTTGCTAGAGGGATTACCCATGTTGATTTAGGTAGTTCAAACGTACAATAATACTTTCAATTTCTCACATTAAATTTTCGTGCAAATTTTTGCGTCTAAAACATACCCTTTTTCTTCTGTCCAGCGCATGTCGGTAATTGCATCATTTCTTGTTTGCCCTTGTTTTCCGGTGCACTATCATCAGCAGATGTTTCAGGCTGAGCATGTTTTGATTGTTGCAAGGTATCTTGAGATATGACTAAGGATTCTAATCCAACTGCTAACAGAGCTTCTTCTAAAGCTTGCTGTATCTTTTGCTTGACAACAGCTTCTTCATCTCCTTCAGAACCAATTTCCTCTCTTCCTCTTCCTTCTTCTACCAGTAGGTCTTGATTTGAAGCCTGAGGGGCAGGAGTGAGGGTTTGGTCGGCTCCTACTTGAGCTTCTGACGGCTCCAAAGGTTGTACGGTTTCTTCAGCCATGAATTCAGGACTCCAAGGCTCTCCACACTCTCACTTCAGCTGGCTGGAAATAATTGGTACAACCTCTCTTATCAATTTCGCTTCCTGGTTTCAAAGAACACGTGCGGATTGGTGTGCATAAATTAGAAAAGGATCCAACTTTGCAGGTACAGTGAACATGTACAGTGATTTTGCATTGGATTATGTGTTGTGTGGCATGATGCAGGCTACTCCAGCTAGTGTATGTGCGTGCTGCTGTTTGAAACTGAGATATGGATCCCAGCAGGATGGCGGGTGGAGAGGCATTGGCCACTCTGGAGATTGAAATGATGTCAGATCTGTACAACAGGTAGCTCCTAGAGATAGATATATATCAAGAGTTCATAAACTCTTGCATTTACACATTCATGAATGAAAAGATCTGGGTTCAAATTCCAGTTAGATCTCATTTTTTTTCTAATGATTTTTGCATGTGATATGCTTCTTCATACGACATGCTTTTGCTATGAGGACTTTTCTGCTTCTTTTTCTTTGACATGCATAATTTAATATGTGTATGGAATACAATATTATATGCAATAAAATGAATCATACTTTTAATAGATTGTCTCGTTCTTGTCATAAGAAGTGTATCCCACCAAAATACCACGAGGCGGAGCTAACCAAAGGTGAATCGGTGTGTCTCGATCGCTGTGTGGCAAAATTTCTCGAGGTCCATGATCGAGTTGGAAAGAAACTTACATCAATGTACGTGCAGGATGATGCAGCTATGAAACAAATGCAACAGGCACAGCAGAGATAGTCACCAATCTTCAAAGATTGTAGTCTTCAGTTGTACAAAGCTCAAGCCACATTGTGTGTGTGTTGTGTAATACTATAACTGTCCAAGAATCACGAATATTTTACTCTCTCAGGTAAAACATTAAAAGATATTTCATATTTATCTGTATTTAGTGTATACATGTACATTAATTTTTCTCTGTGGTTATTCTCTGGCTATGTATTTCTTTCTTTGTCTGGTATCCATCTTCTTACAAATACTTCTTTCACAAAATATTTCTCCATGCAAATCTTGAACTCTTCAACACAACCCTCTTTCTTGGACAAATCCCGTGGCCTTACAACATAACAGACAATGAGTTCCTTTCCAACTGATTCGCTCACTCTGTTCAATGCAATCACTTCTTTCCAAGTCAAACCAGTTTTACGAGGTTTAGTGACCGAATCCGAAACAAGTTCAACTTGATTGACTAGCTTGACAACGACTGCATAACTGGAGTGATAAAATGCCGGCCCTTCTTTGTAGAGGAGAAAATCCACTCCGAATTTCAGACCTGACTTTGGGACCCATCCTTTTCGTTTGTAGTACTGATACGCAATGTATTTTTCAAGAATAGACATGTTCTTAGAAATGTAATGCCTCCATAGCTCGGTGCAATTCAGTGGTGTTCCATCGGGCTGTGTTATACTCAGCACCTCCAGTTCACATGCTAGATACAGTGCTTCCACATTGCCCAGTTGCAGTGGTTCTGGTATTGGGTAAGGGTCGTCACAAGTAAGAGCTCTGATTCGGTCTACAAAGCATTGATAATGTTCCTGGACAGTCATGCTTTGTCTTTCAGGAAGCAAAGTTAAACCAGGCTTGGCAGCTACACCTTCAACAACACTTGGGCGATCTTGAACTTGGGTACCAATTACGAGAGACTGAGTAGATTGGTCGGGTGAGAATTTCTCTAACTTTTCTTCGTCGCCAGTGCTAATCTTCCTCTCTCCCTCTTTCTCCATGCTCCACTCCTTGTGGAGTTCTATCCGCCTGTGTTGTGTTCTCTCATACTGCTCTAGCCTTTCTATCCATTCTTGAACAGCTGGATCGGTGCACTTTATTTCATCTTCTACGCTTGAAGCTGCCGAACTTTTGGCAGCATGAACAGATTTCTTCTTTCGTAGTTTGAGCTCTGATAGTTGAGGTAGTTTATTATGAGAGGGTGCACCGCGAGAAAATACACCTTTGCCATAGCAACCCAGATGTATCAATGCATCAATATCTTCATTGTTGGTCACAAATACTCCCTCTCCTCTTAGCACTCCAGTGCACTTGTTCAACTTTAAGTGTCTGTCTCTGGAAAAAGTAGATGGTAACGACTCGTCGGATCTGGCTCCTGGTTTTCTTTTGAGCATAATCTTTTTTTTATAATATAGTGTTCGGGATGGGAGCCACGTGGTTTAAATTTTAACCCTTTGGAGAGAGCCATGACGTAAAATGGGAGCGCTATGCATGCGCGCGCATTAAGAATGTATCACTATGCAGATAATTGCTACAATTGTACACAGATGATAAACACTTCAGAAGGGCTAAAAGGAATGCAATGATTCATTCTATGCATCCAATGGTTCATACTTCTTTGTTTCTTTATTGTATTTGGCTGGAGAGCCGAGATAGCCATAAATTGCAGTCAAGAATATTTTGACATCTTTTGGACAGGGAAATGTCATAGATTCGAATTCTATTTCGCTCAATGGCAACACATTAAATGCATCCACTACCATTACATCATTCCAGTCATCACGGAAGTAGGCATATCGATATTTCTTTCCATCGGGAGAGTAGCATACTTGCAGGTCCAAGTGAACATTGTACCAGTCGCCTTTATCACTGTGGTGTATGCCAGATGATTCTTGGTACACTTCAATCTTGTACGAGTAGTCTGTACGATGGTCTATTGTATATTCCTTATTGACATTGTTCTGAAGATGTTGAGCCACTCTTTCTAGACCAGCTTTGGATTCTTCGAGATTTGCTACGGTACCATCTTCACGAACAAAGCACAGTCCAAAATCAAAGTCATAATCGTGTTCGATCATTTTTCCATTTCGATATGCACCTAGAAGTGTACCATCACTAATGTACCACACTGCTTTGGGCTGACCGTCACTTGGTTCGGGTAGCTTCTTCAGAGTTTCGTGAATATGTTGAGCCAATCTCAAAAGGGAAGGTTTCCATTTCTGAGTTCTCTCACGGAAAGTTTCAATCGTAGATGAATTTGTTAGCCCCCAACTGTCATAAGAGACAGTCTCTTTCTCTGCTTGAGTCATTCTGACTATTGTACTAAGGTGAGGCCTCCTCAAGAAAATATTAGAGAGTAGAAATTTAGATGTTCTTTAGGCGATCAGCGAGGATATTAATCAGTGAGCAGTAATTCTGAACTTTGTTTTGTAAACTTTGCACAAGTAATTAAATTTTTGAGGATGAACCGTGAATAATGATTAAAAACTCTATCCGGCAGTACAATGTCACTCATGCATGCGCAATGGAATTTCCCGCCTTTTGTTAATCAACTCACGTGAAATTAATATTTAACCCATTGGTTGTTGTACTTTTTCAAAAAAGAAAATGGCGGGAAACGGATCAACAAGCCACGAGATGAAGATTCTCCAACATTTTCTCTGTCTTTCTGAACAGGAGCTCTATGGCAGTGTCACCATAATGGTATAGAATCAGAGACGCATTTTTTTCAAATCAATTCTACGTTTATTTTGTAATTATGTTGTTTCTCCTTCTCTCTCTCTCTCTCTCTCTCTCTCTCTCTCTCTCTCTCTCTCTCTCTCCCTCCCTCNCACACACACACACACACACACACACACACACACACACACTCCATGCAGCTGTCCAGTATTCCTCTGAGACAAAGAGATGCCAAAGTGGCTTTGGCTTTGGGCAAACTCTACCACCATCACAAGAATGACAAGTGAGCAGCTGCACACACCATGCACCACTAAAGTCCATCTGATTTGAGAATGCTGAAGTGAAATAATGAGATTCATGCAATACTTTTCATATGGGACAAAATAGCTAACTTTTGACTGGTAAGGCATAGGAAGCTGGAAAAGCAATCAAAAGAACAGGGAGAACGAGCGTTTTCCAATGGTGCTTGAAATTTTGAAATCGGTTGGATATTTAGAAAGTAATTCAATTTTTTCTACCGGCATTCTCAAACCAGATGGACTTTAGCCACAATATCTAGCTCATCTGTTTGACAATCCTTTCCATATTCTATGATGACGCCTATCTCTATGACAACTGCAACCATACTTGTGCAGTCGCTGTGCACTGATATGCTACAAGCAGGCCTTAAGGTACGTTGTGTTGCTTGGCAATGGAATTGAGTGTGTATTGTATTTCAGTGTGAAAGAAGATCTATTGGTTTCGCTTTCATATCATCGTTGTCACATGATAGAAACATCTCATGAAAATATTATACGAGCCTTAAACTAGTGTTATGTTACAAGCCTTTGAAAACCAACAGAATATATACCTTCCCCTGAAAATCCCCCCCTCCCCCCAAAAAATTCCCCCCTGACTGTTAATACCCATCAGTATACATTAGAGAAAATCAGTTCCATAACCAAGTAATGGAGAGTAAAAACACACCGATAAACTGTACTTCTATATGTAATCATAAGACATAAAAGTTCACAATTCCTGTGTACCCAGTACTACTGTCCTGAGAATACACGTTGAATATATGTGTCCCTCATACCATAGCCTCCTTCCCAGGCCTTCTCCATAAACTTTGCAACTCGCGAAATATAAAAAAAAATGCCACTGGAGAAAGCCTGGAACAAGGCTAGTAACACCACACTGTTCTTTCATCATTACTGTTTGTGGTTGTAGCATGAGCCCCCTGGCTATAGAGGCCATCTTGGGCCTCTTCTCTCTCGGGGTGTCTCTGTCTGAAGTGTCGGCCATTGCAGCCAGCAAGGAGGGTCCTGGCTCCACCTACAGCTTCTTGACCACTGTTGTATGGTGTGTTTGTGTGTGTGTTTAAAGTAACAGTGTCAATAAAGTTATAAACACTGCCTTTGTTATTAAATAAATAAGGTATATAACTGGAAGTGACAAACTGCTTCTGTTGTGTCTCCATAGGTTAAGAGAATGGTTGGAAGCACAGGCAAATGTCACCAGAAACAACCATAATGGTAGGTGGTGTTTGTGTGCAAAGGGGGGGGGGCACAATTATCATGGCATACTCTATGTGCAACTTATTTTCAATAGTCCCAAAATTATGTCTGTCTCTATTGGGAAATTAGTAGTCCAAGTCCCTGAAGAGACAGAGAGAGAATGTCTGTCTGTCTGTCTTATGTGAGTAGTTATGTGGGAGAATGAATATGAAAGTGGCAATTTAGCAATGAATAATTTTTGGATTTTCAAAGTTTAGGACCTTTTTTTCTCCCTCTCTCTCCAAACTTGCACACAAGTTTGTGTCTATTGTATCGCAATACTGAATAAAGTCACAAACGATTGTTACTGCATGTGTGACATTGTGTATTATGACATTGTATAGGTGCTGTAGTCAAGTTTGGGCAGCTGTCAAAAATGGTCAGTCACGTAACAAAACGTAAAAATTGTGTATTTATTGTGTAAAACTACGTGTCCAGATCAGCTGATTCTGTACAAGTGACGATAATTACATGCGCCTGTATTGGTTACACATGTTCACACATAATTGGTCATAATTGGTGAAAGCACACGCTACAGTTTTCTTCTAATTAAGTAGCGACTTTTTCTCAATAGGTACAATATCGTAATTAGGTGTTGTGTCGTCACATGTGTTTAAGGATTGTAGGGGTATAGGGTGTCAGAGCTAATGCTTTCAAAGAAGTCACTAGTTGTCTTCAGTTATTGTCTCGGCTAGACAGTATCGTTATATTACCATAATTAATAGGCATACGTTGATGGCTATTATATAATTGACGTTTCAAAAGGTTATATGATACCTTGTACTTAATAAAATGGATAAAATTTCAAAAACTTCTATTTTTTGTGTGACACAAAATATCCCAGCTTCATACAGCCTTTTTAGGCCAGTCCATAGACTATCATCAAACTAGAACAACAGTACTACCAATATTGGAGTCCATAGGTTGCTAGACTGAGCTGTATTGTGGGGGAACTTTCACCATTTTTGTATTCTTACTTTCACAATGAGCAGTCTGGTGCCTATTTTCAGTCAAAACTTCCCACGATGTATTGTAACCACTTCTCCACAAAATTATGCTTACACTTGTTGTTTACTGTAACAGTATTGCATTTGTTACATGCAGGGGTTTAACATGAGTGCTGAAATGAACAGTCAGCTAGCCATGAGCATGTTGAGACTTGGGAAGAAAGACAGAGCTCTTGAAATCTTTGCCAAGGTACAATAACACACACTCACTCACACACACACACACACACACACACACACACACACACACACTGACACAAAATGCTACTCTAAAACTGCACCATTATGATGTAAGTTGGTTGATGATTATTCCGCTTGCAGGCCCAGGTGCAAGATCCCTACAACTTGAAACACATGGACACTTATTCTCGTCTCCTTAACTCATCAAAAGAGAAGCTAGGAAAGTAAGCTAAGCATTCTTTCTCTCTCTCTCTGCTTTCATCTGTCCCCTGGCATCTTAGGTTGTCGACATCCCTGCTGTATGCTAGTCCTTTCCTTCCTCAGGCCTGGGTGGCAAAGGCGTGGCATCTTGTACGAGACACAACCATGGACACAGGGACACGAAACAACGCTAAGATCTTTGCATTGAAGGTAGAGCTTATGTATGTGAATGCAATTTCACTTTCTTTTTCTCACTCTCACACATACACACACACACAAACAAAAAAAATACACACACAGGCACGCTCCTTGGATCCCAAAAATGTTGAAGCCTTATTTCTACTAGGTTTGTCTGTCCACACACACACATACACACACACATCATGTTCTTTGCTGTAGGATCAATTTCAATGGCCAACAACAATCTCCCTGGTGCCATTCAGAGATACTCAGAGGCCATTCATCATGACCCCTCCTTCTTTGCTGCTTATGAAAGTATGTTATTTACACACACACCCTCACACAATCACCCCTCACATCCTCACACAATCACCCCTCACATCCTCACACAATCACCCCTCACATCCTCGTACAATCACCCCTCACATCCTCACACAATCACCCCTCACATCCTCACACAATCACCCCTCACATCCTCACACAATCACCCCTCACTCTCCTTCACATACAAGTTAGCGGTTAATTTTCTGTTACAAGGAAACAGTAATTAATTTTGTGATGACCTAAACTTGTTGTCTTTGAAGTACGTAAACAAATTAGTGCAGATTCTCCAGCACAAAGCTCATGCATAAAATTAACGATAACTCAACTGTGTGTGCATGTATGTATGTAAACATTCCATATTAGTACGGGTGCTATAGCAAAGATGGCTGCTTTGTAATGTGTATACTAGTCACTGTCTCTCTTAACAGGTTATAAATTATAGAACTGTGTCTGTATAAAGTGTATAGAAAGGTGACAGTAAGTTAATTGAGTTTGTGTGTCTTTTAAAGGTTGTCTCCCTAAAGTGGACAGTTGTTTTTAGTTCGCACTTTAAATACCACTTCTTTATAAGTTATTTGCATGAGGGCATGTACTGTATGTCCTCCTGTTACCTGTATACTGGCAACTTTGGAAGTATGAATCATTAGATTGATTCATGATCTCAACTCGGTCATGAGATTTGAGAGCACGCAGTACACGAGAAGCCGTGAAGCTCATGCAGTTTGTATGCTACCCCTTGATCCTTCTGGTCATGTGATGCATGTATATTAGCTAGTGTTGTGGTTCCAATGCTCATACATGTACATCACGAAACTACTTTGGGCAATAGTTTTTTAAATAATAATACCATTGTATAATCTGTTGCAGATCTTGTGAAATTTAATCAATTTTTTGACACCAACTACGATGCACTTGCTACGCAATAGGTAGCTTCTTTCGCTATGTAGCTCTCTCTCTCTGTTGACCATATTTGGGTATCACAATAGACTGGCGGTGCATGCAGCGACACCAAGTAGTGTAGGTCAGGTAATTGGTGGGTTTCCATGGAGACCATTCCAGATAAAGTATTCTAATTGGATGTTGATAGGTGGATACTTGACTTTGCATTCTTGCAAGTATAAGGTCATTTTCAAACAATCTGAATAAAGCAATTTGTTTCACCAAGTTTGTTTTCTTCGTTTTTTTTGTTTTTGTTTTGTTTTTTTTAATTTTATTATTTTTAGTGTTGGTTTGACATTAATGTCAAGTGATATATGTTTTTCTCCGTAAACCACACCCCTATGTGTAGCATTGGTACGTTGTTACCTCATCACACGAACGGAAAAGGAGATCCTCAATGTGACCAAGTTTGCCTCCAAGCACCTAACACTGCCGCAGCAACTTTATGTGAGTCTGTATGTTTCTTCAGTTTGTGGATTATGTCATTATTATGTCATGTTTATACTTTAATTGGGGAACCCCCTTTCATTATCTCTCTATGACTGTATATAGCTTGAAGGATTGACGCTTTCTCAAAGCTTGAAAAACATGGATAACTTATCAAAGGTATCCATCATGATGAAGTCTGTGCAATGATCCGATATTACAATGTCCTGCTGTTCAGGCTAAACAGGTATTAGAGAAGGCTATCAAGCTTGATAAGACCTTCGACAAAGCCGTGCTACTTCTTGTTGACATTTATCTCGGAGATTTGGTGCCAGGTAGCACTGAAAGGGCCATAGAAATGTAAGCCAGTTGTACACTCTAACCTCGTGCCTGCATGAGTGAGGGAATTATGCAATATTTGTCTAATTGTTTTTTCCCCTAATTGATTTCTCCATGGAAACTTTGGAAAAGGGGTTTTATACAAACAGAATGAAGTAAACATGTTTACATGTTTGTTTGTTTGTTTCATAATGTGCAACTCTAAAGCTACAAAGTTCAGATAAACAACTAGCTCATTCATGCATTGAATTAAATAAAAGCCACGCCATCTCCCGACTTAAGGTGTGTACATACATACATACATACATACAAAGATGAAACAAATACGTTGGACTCTTCCCATTCCTGCGATAACACTTCCACAGATCCATGGTGACTAGGAAGTGCATTCTTCTACTGATACCAATTATAATGATATACTGAAAGGAATGCAAATGTCAATAGCTATAGAAAACAAAACTATTGGCATAAAATTACTTTAGCCACATGCTTCATTCGCAAAACTCTATAATGTGTAGCTCTTCCATGCATGCAGTGCATAGATTGATGCTAGAATGAAGCTCATGCATGTGCAAACTTATTCTAGACCAATCTCAGCATATCTACATCCCATCAGTTATGTCCATCTTCTTCTAACTATAAGACTTAATACTGCTTTGCTCTATTAGGAGATTAAAAAAAACTGCTTTGCTTGCATCTGCACTGATGTGTGTGTGTGTGTGTGTGTGTGTGTGTGTGTGTGTGTGTGTGTGTGTGT
>CAXIPT010000007.1:5596998-5611588 GCA_964030475.1 Tethya wilhelma | reverse complement strand
TGTGTGTGTGTGTGTGTGTGTGTGTGTGTGTGTGTGTGTGTGTGTGTGGTGCTTCATTGTCTGCACAATTATCTAATTGTATACATTTCTAGCCTGAGGTATGTATATTCTGTGATAGAAGTCACACCCTCTTGCTCTTATCCAATTGCCGATAATTTTCCTCCCTCTCAATTGAGAACAATCCACAACAGAATCCCCACAATCAAGCACACATCACACTCCTCACATTTGTTGACCCATATCCACTTACTTTTACAGCACACACACATGCAATTGACCCCCTGTGACCCCTTATAGCTACTCTATTGTCGCCTCCAGCCAGTAACCCAGCAATTAGCTTATAAAAACTTTAGTTGCTGGGCAATGGCACACACACACACACACACACACACACTAATATTATGCGGTCATTTTTCCACGGGACTGTGACTTATTGAAGGATTTGATTCCACCCCATAAAATTAACTAGGCATGTACCAATTACTTTTCCATAAACCATGTATATGCTCTATGAAGGCCTTCCCCACTTTTCCTGTTTAATATTTAGGGTCTTTTTCCATACGTGGGGAAAGCCTGGATGCATTGCATGGCGAAATATTTGCAGGTGTATGTGTGCTATTGCAATTAATTAATGTATACATTGTGTATTAATGTATCCTTTTAAACATATTATAGTCCACACATGTATTAATGGGGTCGTTTGCGATTGCTTTATGCATGGCTATAGTAGTCTGCATGTGTTGCGTGTGAAAAAGGGAGTACACTGTCAGCAATCAAGTTAAGATCACAATGTTGTCCGTATCATATTTCTCTTCAACAATTGACTATGTTACATTGTGTGGTTTAATACACAATATCAGCAAAAATGTACAATATACACACGCATGCTTGCAGTCAATTGCTAATTGATTTCACGCGAGACAGATTCTCATCTTTTAAACGGCTTGACAATGTTGTGATTGAAATCTAATTGGTTGGATTCAACAAGAATTAGAGTATTTCTTTTTATACACCCATGTACGATGCATCTACATTATTATAGGTGGACAGTGATGACAGTGTTCAGATGATGGACCTTGTGGGCCAAGGATATCAGGTAACACGATCTGTGAGGCAGTGTCTGTCGATATGGTTTTTTTAATTGTGTACTTTTTTGTTTTTTAACAAAGTTATAACTCAATACTTAGGTTTGAGGCTTGGTATATAATATTGTTGAAGGGAATATTATAGTCTATAGACTTTGATCTTGAGTATAATTACGTATAATAGTTGCATGGGTGCCTAGTGGATATATGGTTGCATCCACTCTTGGATTCTTCCAACATACTATTTTTTTTTAATAAAAATTTAATTATTGCTTGTCCTTATGCAGTGGTAGAACAACCACATTTCAAGTTGGCTTTGTCTAAGAGACTGCAATGAATCAGATTCTGAAAATTTTCTCTAATCAAATTACCTCATCTTAACCGCAGTTATTTGTATCTCAGACATTACGTAATTTGACGTCTGCCTGTCTGGGATTGTATGTATTATTCTCTGATCCATTTTAGTCTATTTCTAATTTTCTAGTCAACTTCCAGACATAAAATTTACTGTATAGAAACTAAAAGCTACCAATGTATTCACCACTATCATTGTATCATGTTATCATATTAACCAATCTTTTGACAACCATTCAATGACATTGTATATGTATCCCCAAATCATTTTGTTTCAGCAAATCTTATCAGTCAATCTGCAAACTAAGATTCAAATTGAAATAGTTATGACTGCGTATTATGTGTAATGCTTTGTCTGTTAGCAAATAAAACAAAAGTGGTTGGTTAAAGTGCATGCATGTTTAGTCTAATCATGTGAAGATTCAGTGGCAAAAACTTGCATGTAGGAGGATTATAAAATATCTGATTTGGATATAAATAGGAAGCGCTGGTGCTTGTTGCAGATCTGAAATCTTACAAGCCTACAGCTATATAGTCTCCAAGATCTAGACTTGTGCTATTTGTGTGAATGCTTATAGTCATATTGTTTGCATGACACTGTATACACACAACAGTGTTAATTGCTATGCTATGTGATTAGCGATAGCCTTTGATCAGAGCTCAGTGGGAGAATTTCAAGAGAAGCCTTGCTGCAGACACACACACATATCTTCACAGCAACGGTTGCGTACATTCCAATCCGAGCCTGTTGAAACACTGTAAGCAGCATATAATAATAGAGCCACAGCAGCAGTGATATCGATATAAAGCACAGAGTTACCATATTGCATTTCAAGTGGAGAGCTAGCCTGCGAGTGCATGTAAAGCTATTGCTGACATTTGCAGCTGAACTGAAGAGAGAAGCACTGAAGCTANCAAAACATTTCAAAATGTTTCGGCGTAAAAAAAACAAAGAGGTACAACTAGTGCAAATCCATTGGCAAAAAGGTACCCAATATGGTGATCCACCAGCAAAGACTGCAGTGCAGAAGAAAAGGGCCAAAGCAGTATCAAATACAGCTGAAGGACCAACAGTGATTTGGACAAAGAAATCAAAATCGATGGATGACAGTGCAGACGCCACTCCTGATCCTGAAGAGAATGGCAACCAAGTTTTGGATGGCCGAGAAAAGATTATTGCACAAAATTATGGCGTAGGTACTATTTCTAGATCTCCCCGTCCTTCCCTAGAGAATGGTCGCCAATCATCCCACGATTTAGAGGGTGCAGCTGCCAGGAATGATACCACCAAACAAAGACCTGTGTCAAGAAGACTCTCGAAATCTCTGGACGATAATCTGGATAAGATCGACTCCAATTCAGAGGATGTGAAGAGAAAGTACGGCAGCCATTCGGACGATTTGGACAGAGCAAATAAGAGCAAATCTTCGACAATTTCCCGAAGGAGAACGCTAAAAATCAGCCCATCTCCATCAAGCTCTCCCTCTCCTTCTCATGTGAATGAGCCACCATCGGCAAAGAATGGCATTAGCAACAGCACTCAAGAGGGAAAGAAGGGATCTTCCTCAGCCATGGTTGTTTTTAAAAACGGCAAAGCTCAGCCTGCAGTTTCTTCAAGCACATCAGTAGAAATACAACATAACAACAATGGTCGGAGTCCTTCGCCCAACCCTAAAGCCATGTCTAACCCGGCATCCTCACCTGATAAGAGCTCTCAAAACACAGACAGCAGTAGTGGTGACAAACTGTCTACAAAATCAACCAGAGCTCGGGCACAGACGTATACCCCCAACGTTCAAATCATTCCTCTAATGGAATCGAAAAATAAAGTCTCCAACAGCAACAAAGAAACCATCGAGGGAGAAAGCACGCCAACTAGGAATGGTACAAATCCTAACGAACCCACACCAAGACGAGTCCCCCCACCTCCTCCTGCTTCTCAAGTAGGATCACATCATCGCCGCCTTAAAATCATCCCACTTATGGAACCACGACGACATGCTTCAAACCAAGAGGGAGAAGACAAAAACTCAGTCGAGCTGCGTTCTTCTTCGAAGAAACCACGAGAGCCTCATCTTCGACATAGCAGTGGAGCAATCCTCGATGACTGGACGTCTTCAGATACAAGTGATTTTGAGTATACCAAGTCCTTGAAGGAGAGACATCAACCAATGGTGCATGAGTTGCAAAAACACCTGTTGGTTGAGTCAAAGTCTAGTGCAGCTAAAGCCACGAAGAATGCTTCTCAAGATGACATGTTCAGAGATCGCATTGACACGACAGAATCAGTGACTTTTGACATTTCTTTTGATTTATGAGTGCACATGTACACATACTTGCATGCACACACACATACACACACACACACAACACACACATACATACACACGTACATGCATTGACTCAAAAATGAACACAGATATACAGCTTTAACTCAAGTTTTTCAATATTTTTGCAAGTGATTTTTAATCAAACAAGTTATATTTTTATTTACTGATACTTTATGAAAATATCATGAACCATGTTAAACAATGCTATGTACATACATTACATAATGAATTAAGATCCAGAGGTATAAAACATTTCAGTCATTAAATGTTTTGAGCTCTTCTATTTTGTTCCTGAAGTACTGCACTATTTGATAGAGGTAGTCCCTATCATCACCACAAATCCACTCAAACTCAAGAGAACAAACAGAACCTGCATCTTTACTCTTAACAGAATCCTTTTTGAGCTTTTTTGACTTTCCAGATCTTTTCTTTTTAGCGTCTGTTTGGCCGAAATGCTCTTCTGATATCGATCTCTCTGTTACTAATGAACACTTGAATTCAGCTTTGCAAGATGGTGAAAGAGCTTCCAGTTCTATTTCAGTTTGCTTTTGCAGCTCTTCTAGCGATGGCCCATGAAGGGGAGATCTTGAATTAGAGTTANCACACACACACACACACACACACACACACACACACACACACACACACACACACACACACACCTCACTCGTGTATTCAAAACGAGGCTCTCTTGTACGAGCCTCCTCACAAACCCCTCCTCCCCTCCCTCCGTCACAGCCTCACAAGTAGCAGCCACACTGAAGGTACTAGGAGGAGGTCGAAGGTCAGGTTGTCGTGAGGAACCACCAAATCTTTCTTCAGTGTCTTTGAAAAATGGCGGATTGCACATACAAAAAGAGTAATACTTGGAAGTGTCCACTGCTCCGAGCAGAGTGGTACTTTCAGATACCAGTTTGACTGTATGAAATGGTATCATTATAGCAATAATAATAGTACCATGATAGTAGTGATACTGTTAATGGTATCTGAGTAAATATAGCATACAAAAGATCTCTTTGAGCTGACTGCAAAGCAGCTAGGTAATAGGTATAAGTGCCAGCGAACTTTGAATAGAGATAGGCCAACTGGCAAGCTTTATTTTACCAAAGAAAAGGGTTTATAGAGCAAAAAGAAAAGCTTCAGACATAATTATTAATTATGAATAAACATCAGTCTATCAGCCGCTCAAATTAAGAAACCAGTCAATAGAGTATCTAAAATGAAGAACAAAACTTAGCAACACACTGCAGGTCCAACCAGCTGCCCCCCTCCCCTACAAAGAAGGTACACGCCTACACAGTGCGATTGGATTACATTCACACACAAAATATTTTGTACACAAATGATCAAGGAAGTCTCATCAGTCAACACCAGCTAGAGAAATGTGGATGTGAACATTAACAAGTCTCATCTCAAGATGGCTTCTTTCCTTTGCTGGTTGGAGACGCAATGTGATGGCAGAATGAAAGAATGCATTAACTTGACCCCATCCAAAGGTCACGTTTGTATTGCCTACTAGTAAGTCCCATGCAGGTACCAGTGAATGGGAATCAAACGAAATATGAAAAAAATAGTCTGCTGAACCTATTTCTTTTGTGCTTGCTGACCCTTTACCACACAATATGACAGTATACATACATACAAGTACCATATTATTCATCATAATGTGCAGTAACAGACCTTCTATTTTATCTTTCAGTCCATTTCTCTCCACATTCTCCCAAGCGTATTTCACTGCCTCAGGGTCAATCTCAGTTGCTAGGAACCTCCAGCTGTTCATCCTTGAGCCAAGAAGAGGATAGATACAAGAGGTGCCAGTACCTATAGCAAAAAGAATCAGAGAAATTAAGCTAGCTTGTTTCAATATTCCTTTTGTGGGTAATGTGTGTGTGTGTGTGTGTGTGTGTGTGTGTGTGTGTGTGTGTGTGTGTGTGTGTGCGTGTGCGTGCAATCGAGGGTTCAATACAACGTACCAATATCAATGCCAAGTATAGCATCTCCTTTGGGTATGTCCCTACCATCATCACTATCGTTAATCTCTCTCTCTTCGCTGCTCAAGCACAGCAAGTCCTCTATCCAGTGAATGTAGTTCAACCTCTGAGGGACAGCTGGTATGAGCCGATCCAGAGGAAGCTCCAGTTTCAAATCAAAATCCCTCTCCAAGACAGCACACGTGAGCTCTCTCAGTGCAGCTGGGTCACTGAAATCTAGAGAATAGTGAAACACTTTACTTTGGCGAGCACCGGAAGAAGGAGAAGAAGAAGAAGGTAGTTCTGGGGAAGATAAAGGAGCAATATCTGGAGGTGGTTTGTCTCCTTGTGGTGGTCTTTTTGCCTTGCTCCTTTTCTCTATCAGAAAGGGTCTTAGTGATGGACGGAAGTCTGCTAGCTGGCCAAAGTCTGGTTTCACATTGTAGCGATTTCTAGGATGCATTGTGATCTTTTACAGTCTTCTTGAGCATTGTTTGACGTTGTGTTTACGTTAAACAGGCCACGTGGTTGGTAAAAGGTCATTGCAATCAATTGTTTGCGAAAATGGGGGGTGGGGCTAGTGGTGAAATTACCATAGCGCCGCCCAAGGCAAACTTTTCTATTAGCACCTTCACTTGAAGTGCACAGACAAAGATGAGCGAGAAAAAACAAGACGCAAGTGAAGGTAGGCCACCTTGGCTTCAAAATTCTCCCACCATCATTTGAATTCTTAGCATAAATGGATGATCATTATGTTCCATATGCAGGAGATACAAGTGAGCGTAAGGCCCCAGGTATGTTTGAGATGATGTGTGGTAGTGTCTACACCTCCATGGTGACACTCAACAACACTTTGCAAGAGGTAGGTCCTTATGATTTAGTCCATAAGTCCTTTGGTAACTGTGCAATATGTCTCTTCATAAAATGTTGTTTCGTCTTTTCAAAATTTTTGCTTCTGACATGGACCAACCGATATTCACCAGTTCTTTTCCTTCAAGGATGAGCTCCTCACAGTAAGTGTGTGTGCTTATAAGAATTAGAATCTTGATAATGATCAATGTATTTGTGTTTTTGTCTCAGCATAACTTGCCACCCAAGCTCTTGGTCAATCTAACCCTGATATCATCAAAACTATTTAGAAGGTATTTGGAAACTAAATGAAAAGTAGAAATTACAAAAGCTTGGTTTATGACTAAGTTGTCAGTGCTTTCATCCTATCACTCACTACCAGCATTGTCATCCTCTCACTCAAGAGCACTTTCATGCAGCTCTGTCATTTCCCTCACCAGATCACATCTGATGCATACACGGACTGTTACATTAATTTTATACAGCTATTCAGAGCTCTGTACACCTGTCAACGAGCTATCCAGGATGGTGCGTCTTCATTCAACCCCCTGGGAGGAAAAGACCGAAAGTCTGAAGAAGATACGGACAGACTATGAAAACATGCAAAGAAGACTCAACATTGCACTGAAGAAGATAGAAATGATGGCAGCTGAGGTAATAAGCTCACAGAGTTTATAAAATTGAATTTTTGTTCATTTTATTGTTTGCTTGTTTGTTTGCAGGAAGAGAGAATTAAACATGAGAGAAGACTCAACCAATGGGAGCGGCTGTTTACAAAGGTCATGGAGGTCAAAAGTCACGGAAGGCGCTGGAAATTCAGAATTGAACCTCTCAAGAAAAAAATGGAGAAAGACGGGTTAGTTGTAACCTAGGTAACCAACCATGAGGCTACTGACAACTTTGATCCACCTGTATCCATCACAAAAACACTCACCATGCAAATGGTATCACTGCATGCTCATACCCAGGTCCCTCCCTCCTGAAAGGTCAAATGTTTAATGTTTAAAATCTAATGCCAAGAGTACATAATCATACTTCCCTTCCCTGATTATGTACTCTTGCTAATGCACACACATTATAATATTATGTACCGATTCTATCATGTGTTGCAGGTACAATCCTTACATGTCTGATTCTTCTGAGGAATCTGAAGGAGAAGATGATGACATTGATGATGAACTGAGACAATTAAATGTAAGATCATGACACATGCTATATACAGTGAGTGGACTGAATAAGTTACAACGAGACCTCCAAACAAAGGATAGCTCTTCAGCCTAGCTGGCTGGTCTACAGCTTGATGGACTGCAATAAGGGCATAATTCTTTCACTGATCTCTTCTTTTGTTGTTGTTGTTTGTTTTTTCAGAGTCCCTTTGATGGCAGTGAAGAGGATGAACTGAGAGAGTTTGATTCAAACAGTGACTCAGA
Source organism: Tethya wilhelma (assembly GCA_964030475.1). Taxonomy (NCBI): domain Eukaryota; kingdom Metazoa; phylum Porifera; class Demospongiae; order Tethyida; family Tethyidae; genus Tethya; species Tethya wilhelma. The sequence goes on along the minus strand of CAXIPT010000007.1, from coordinate 5,603,570 downwards.
TGATGGAGACCCACGAAGTAGAAAGTCAGGAAGCTCGCAAAAGGTGAATCATATAATTATAATGCATGCAGTGAAAAATTTAATAGCCAAAGTTAATGTAGAGTAAGAATAGAGTTGATCTTTTGTACGTAGTTTAAGTATAAGTTTTAAGTTCGTCAAGTAGCTATCGTAATATAGTAAGCAAAGTCTTCATTTATTACCCTCGTTCCTAGGTTCCTCCCTCCCTCGTGTATGTCTCCTTATTTTCGAAGAAAGTATATGCAAGGGAGGAGCCTGGGAATGAGACTATCCATTTGTTTGTGTGGTATGCATGGAAGTTAACTGGACGTGATGCAACCTCAAACTAAAATACTATTATATATTCCATAAAATCTTTCATTCTCTCTAGAGAGTACAGTTCATGGATGGAGATGAATTTGACATGGGAAGTCTTGGTGGTCAGCTTGTGACGTCTCCCGTGGCAACACCGGTTTTAGCTCCACCCCCTGTGGAGACGGCAGAGGCTTCTACATCAACAGAAGAGCCTGACTATGATAAGTAAGATGCACAATTACGTCATTATGAGGTCATACAAGTTTGTTTCACTGATGCATGCATTAATTATGATATTGATTTTATATGCATACATGAAACATTATAATTTCTATTTTCAGCTTCCTACTGCTTCAAGTGTACAGACCCAAAGGTCTGCTAGCAGGTACAGTTATGATTAATTTACACAGTTGTATCATTTCAATCATTTCATGTCGGCACATCACATCACAGACAAGGAAGTTTGCTGCTCTTTTTCGTTCGGAGATCAATTTTGTTCAAGCCAACCTTTTCCAAGCAAGCAAGAGCCTGGAACCTTACTAACGTACGTAAGGATTAAGATTCTCTTTATCTGATTCAAGTTCTAGTACATATACAGTACTTTGTTTGTTAGTCTCAACACAAGAAAATAAAACTATTTTCATCTTTCTCGTTCCGACATATAGTAACCAAAGTTTCCACTTTGAACTCTCCCAAGACTCCGCCCGGTCCCTCCCTCCTCTCTGTCAGAAGCCGTTGGATTCTGTGTCTGTTCCCAAGCTAGTGGTAGCCATCTATCCAAGGAACCTTGCGGGAGATATGTCAGCTCATGTGACACTACCACTGAAAGAGCTCACTGTGACGGTGTGTGTGTGTGTGTGTGTGTGTGTGTGTATGTGTGTATGTGTGTGTGTGAATGATCGAGTGTGTATGTACATATTTGTCGGTATGTAAATGACAATAATGTATTCAAATTAATCACTAATCATAGGAGGAGCCAACCATCATTGTCCCGCCCCAGTCAAAGGAGGAGGAGTTTGAGATAAAGTGGGAGGAGATTAGCACCAACCTCCACGCCTTTCCCATAGAGTACCCACTCAATGTGAACAGTTCAAAGGTCGAAGAAGTGGTAGATGAGGGGGAAATCCCTGTAATTCCCATCGTATGTCACAAGGTCAAAGTTCAAAAGTAAGCCTGACAGCAAAAAAATCAAAGTATTGAAATTTATTATCTTGTTACTATGGTAACAGACACCAACAGATGCACTGTGGTACAGACCCAGCTCCATGGACAGAGTAAGTGAGACTTAAATGTTTCAAACAGAGAAAAACCACTTTTTACATCACACACACGCTCACTGACAGACTGCTCTCGGAGCTAGGCTACCACCTCATACCAGACACCCAATCACAAGCTGTCTCTGCCATAAACTTTGACCTCCCAGAAGAAGCAGTCCCAGCTGCACCAGCCGAGGAAGAGGGTAAACTCACTCAGGAACAGATGGAGGAAATCACTCTCAAACATGCAGAGGAGATGAAGAAACTACAAACTGAATATGAGTAGGTCAATAGACTATGGAGTCGCATGCATGGTGATGCCTGGGTGAAAGAGTTACCAATTAATTTGACTGGGTTTGTATGTGATACACTTTCAGGAAACGTCTGGCAGCTCTTTCAAAGAGTCTTTCAAGAATCAAAGCTGAAAAGGCCAAACAAGTTGAAGAACTTGAGAAAGGTATGAGTTATACCATCACCTTCTGTATGAATTATCTTTGTCATAATCGCACAATTTCATTACTACAGCCCTGATTGAAGCTGAACAGAGCAAGGTATTCACTTCATGATGATCTAAGACTATCTATAGCTAGTTGCCACACATGCAACTCAACTCTATATCAAGTGCACCATAATGATAAGGCACACCACCTTATAATAGTATTATACATCTTCTCTCTCTCTCTCTCTCTCTCTCTCTCTCTCTCTCTCTCTNTCTGTCTCTCTCTCTCTCTCTCTGTGTCTCTCTCTCTCTCTCATGATGTGCAGGGTAGAAAGGGGCGATCAGCTGCTGAAATTAAGAACCTTTTGGCTCGTAAGAAGAATAAACTTAAGACTACCTATGGACTGCCAGAGTGGGGGAAGGATCTTCCACAGGATGTAAGTTTGTCTGTATGCCTAGAAGCCTATATTTATTACAGGGAACTAGGGGGGCATCTGGGGGTAAGTGGTGGGTGTGAAAATCTCCTTGACCCCCCAACTATATTTTTGCAGTTTTTTGAACGTTTGGAGTTGTTTGCTGATGAGAGCATTCGTAAGCAGGAAGAGCTCACTCAAAGGATCAAACTTGAGGTAATTAGATTATGCCCCTATAATTAAATTAACAACTACATGTAGTAAATGATGAATCTGGGTATGTGTTGCTAGGTGAGTCAGACCTGTGAGAGACAGTTGGCGACACAACACAAGCTTGCTCCTGGCTTTAGGACAGACATTGATACAACAACTGAAGGTACGTAATAGCATACACACACACACTCTCTCTCTCTCTCACACACACACACACACACACACACACACACACACACACACACACACACACACACTCCTACCATGTTCCACACAATTGTACATATATACATACATACAAAGATGTCTCCCTTCCTGCTCTCTTCATGCCGACCCCTTGCACAAAGAACCTTGTCTATACGCCTCGCGCCCACAGCTACTTCCACCCGCCAGGCTCTGGGGAAACACGTATCTCCCAACCTCCCTCCATTTTCAAGCTCCCAGCCATACACACCAATGTATCCTAATGTACCATGTACTTAATATGTACCAGTACACACTAATGTACCATGTATCTAATATGTACCAGTTCACACATACATCTTAGCTTCTTTCCCAGGCTGCCTCTAGCTCTCTTAGATAACCTGGAAGGGAACCTTCAATTCCATTAATTTGATGGCACTTACACCTGAGTTGTGTCAAATACTAGCATCCTTCCTTATAATTTTTGATCAAGGAGCATAAAAGCTTTTTTTTTTTCACCATCAATTTCCTTATTTAAAGGGTATAATGCTTAACTTCTCAAATGATTAACTGATAGATGTATAAATATGTAAATTCCATAATTTTTGGATGTACGATTTAAGTTGTAGTTATGACCTGATATCAGCACAAAATTAAAATTTTGCCTCCCAATATAATTGTTTGCCCTTAATTTTGTGTGTATCCATAGCACCTATCAACACTAAATCTCTTTGAGCTGAGTCAGCAGTTTAGTCAATCTGGGCCGAGGGGACTGAAGGAGAGTCCCCATCCCTCCCCCCAGTACACACCGGCCCCTCCCCCTAGTGCGACAGACTCCTTTCATCACCCTACTAATTAAAACTATATTAGTGATGATGTCGTTGAGTGTAATCTATTTTTAGCACATTCACTGTAGCTATTTTTGTAACTTTGTATACAAAAATTAATGAAATGTCAAAACAATTTTGTGATATATGTATAAAATCGTGAAAAGAAATCATGACGATGGGATCAAATCAAATCAAACGTGTTACACTGTGTGATCAGGTCTTCTCAATGGTCTCAGGAATTCTCTTGTATCTGTAGAATCTTCTCATTCTCCTACATTCAAGAGTGTCAAGATTAAAACAAATGACTTGTATCATAATACACACACATAGGTATATGCCATGGTTTGACTCAAGAAGAAAATAATTCCACAATTTAGGGTTGGGAAGACTAAGGAGTTTGTTACGACCAGCTGTTACAATCACCATGACATAAGATTAATTTTTTGAAACAAATGATTTTGTATCATAATACACACACAGCCAAATGTGATGCTTTGGCTCAGGAAAATATAATCCTGCCTTAATTTATCAGCTAGCTCCTGAAAGATTTACTGTGCCATAATTAGAACCTAGCTAGCTAGTGCCTCTAAAAAAAGTTTGTCAAATCTACTGGGGAGTGTGATGAAATAGCTTAATCTGATACAAGCATATTTGGGATACTTGAAAGTGAAAGCAATAGACAGTGAACATACAAATATACAGTGACTTATCAGCTACACAAAACATCCTTTACGAGAGCTAAAAACCAAGAGAGAGAGCAGTTCACTTGATCACACGATCACGCTCACCTTCTGTTTCTCTCACAGAAGCAGGCAGAGAGACCAACAATGGCAGCACTGATGATGAGAATGAATGCCACAGAGAGAAGAACAGGCACTGCGATCTTGAGAGCGTTTCTTCTCTTGCTATAAGGGTCATCTTCATCAGCAGTCTCTTCCCCCTCCTCCACTGCTAATGGCAGAGGTGTTCCCTGCACCAGAAGATGTGTCGACGTGTTAGCTGGGAGGGTCTCTCCAGGGTTGGGAGTCAACTCTAAGGAAAGAAGGAAAGTGAAAATAAACTTAAAAGTACCTTTCCTACATCCTTATATGGACTGCTAGATGCATTACTTGTATTTCAGAAGACTAAAGAAAATTATATTTTTATTAAAGTTTCAATCAAAGTATGTATAATATTATTAAGACGTGAGTACACCTTTTCTTAGGTGGCCGATTGACAAGAATACTGATTTGCATTCCAATCATGTGACCAGATCATGTGATCACAACTACTGTGCTGAGTCAGCAGTCACACTCATGTTGTACCACAGTACATACATACATACATACATTGACTCACTGTCTGCCTTGGTGGTGTTGGTGGTGCTAGTCTTGGTTGGCTGCAGGGCAGCTTCTGGGGGGTTGGTTTGTGTGTCATCTGTAGCCGAGGAGGGAACAGATATAGATTATATACATGTATAGTTAATGACACAAACACACACGCGCGACGTGGTTGTGTGCGTGTTTTCAGGTCATTTGTTTGGTGAAATGTTGTGTAGTGAATCTAAGGAGGAAAATTAGTTTTTAGAGAACCTTCAAAAATCATGCACCTAGTCAGCAATCACACACACACACACACACACACACACACATTGAGTGCCTGCATGCACACTTAAGGGATGCATGCAACTAGTTTGTTTGCCATTGCCCCCCTGTGACCCCTAGCTACTCTATTGTCACCTCTACCCAGGCAGTTACAAGTAGCCTAAAAAAGGCTTTGGTTGCTAGACACACACAAAATCACACACTCTCTCTCATTGTGTGTTGAATGCAACATAATATTATTGCCTACTATCACGAAACAATGTATATGATTACAAACTTGGTTTTACTCGGTAGGTGTAATCAATCAGCCAAGATTGTAAGGTATTTCATAGGAATGAAACTTGACACATCCACGCATCACACACACACACTGTCACATAGACAATAGCTAGCTACCGAGAATAATGTCATAATGTTACAAACAAAGTACAGTTAATATAATTAGCCACAAATGAGTGTAAAAATTTAAATCTTAACACATTCCACACTCAGCTAATGGCTGGCAAGCTGCATTAGAACAAAGAAATACTTCTTGAAATGTACCTTTTCTTACTAACACAGCTAGAGTTATGAACACACCTCATTACTTCATTGACCTATACATTCAACATACATACATAGCCATGCAACCTAGCCAATAATAACCAACAACCTCAAATGTCCATGCAAGAGAAATAAAACCTCCGGATATAATATTATAGTACCAGCTGCTTGACTGAAGAGAAATAAGAAGATGGCTGCACATAAGGAAGCTTTAGGTTTAACACTTATTGGGAGTTTTATATGACAAAGAGACTTTAGCCTCAGATTGACCTGTACATGGAAGCACATAGCTACTAGCACATAAACTAGGTCTTCCTGCTATGCTTGTTGCTAAGCCCGCTACATGAGGAGGAGGTACAGGATGGCTACACAGCTCCTGTATAAACCAGGTCCTCCCTGGATGCACACTTAATAAGCAAGCAGGGAAGACCTGGTTGACTGAGCCAGTTGTACTTAGAGGAGATACGACACGAGTGTGCCTTTGCTGAGCTGGCAAGCTGGTGCACGTGATCAACTCTCATTGTGAAGTATTGCGGTCACATGATTGGAATGTAATTAACAGATTTGCCAGCTCAGCAAAGGCACACTCATGTCGTACCTCTACTAGATGGCTATACTATATTATTATACTGATACCTATATGTAATAGAAACAGGTCAGTTAGCACGTGGAATGGATACTGCCCCAGGAAGGGCCTAGGAATTAAGCTATTGATGAAGATGGTGACTGATGATTAGTAACTTGAATGATAAGTACCGTAAGCAGCTTTTGTTAGCTTAGGAAGGCACCACTACAACCTA
>CAXIPT010000007.1:5557287-5596395 GCA_964030475.1 Tethya wilhelma | reverse complement strand
AGAGAGAGAGAGAGAGAGAGAGAGAGAGAGAGAGAGAGAGAGAGAGAGAGAGAGAGAGAGAGAGAGAGAGAGAGAAAGAGAGAGAGAGAGAGAGAGAGAAAGAGAGTCCATAACTTACCTGCCTACCATAAAAATTCACAACTATTCACCAAGTAGCATTATCAAAACAAAACAATGAAAACTTGTACCAGTTTCTACACAATGATTACTACACAACACTCAATCAAATACACCACACACACATGCACAAGTACATATGTACCTTATCGTCGCTACTTTCATTGCCATAGAGATGAATCTCATTCAACGGCAGCTGGATGGTAATGTCCCTCCCAGCGTTGGCAATAGGAGGACTATCACTCTCCTCTCCTTCGCGACCATTTCCTCTTTCTCCTTCGCGACCATCTCCTTCATCTTCACGATCATCTCCTTCTTTCTCGTAACCATTCAAGATCTCCTTTTCCAGAACGTCCCCTAAAGGTTCGTAGAACATCTCGATGTACACAGTATCCAAGCTGAAGCTGGAGGACACTTTTCTCGGGCGACAAGCAGTGGGGTTATCGTCACAGCTCACTCCGAAGCAGGTCTTGTCAAACACCCAGAGGTACTGACAGCCAGAGGGGCCGAGGTCACAGCACCTGCCAACACACTCCTCAGCCAATAGGCCCATACCAAGGGGAGTCAGGTGGTCCACTTGAGTCTCACCTGGGAGGATGTGTGTGAGAGAGAGAGAGAGAGAGAGAGAGAGAGAGAGAGAGAGAGAGAGAGAGAAGGTTACAAAGCTAAAGGAGTACTGCTACATGACATAAACAAAGCATGTATTGTTACTTCTGCTTCAAACAGTAAACCACAAAGATTTCCCAAATCTATACCTACTTGTTTATTCACAGCTACCAATATTTTCATGAATACCTTTTGGTATGCTTCTTCTGTACATTCCCTTTGCCTTACAAGCTGAGCGTAGGATATTATCACCACCTGCTGCATTGGCCCTGAAGACAAACGCCTCGCCAAACGCTGTACACAAAAAAATATAACAGGGGCCATCAAAACAAAAAGTGATATTCATACTGGATATAATTATCATAATTGACTTATTTTCAGCAGTTTACAGTTTAGCGACAGGAACGCTTACACCTACCCAAGAGAGAGAAGACAGCGCTCAGAAACACGGTCCACCTCGCGGCCATCTTTTCCTTGTCGAAAGTTTCCTCTACCTAGTCCAGAGTTTGACTAAGATGAAGTACACTGCCTCAAGGAAGGAATCACTGTAATGTCCACACCCACACATGCGGATGGAAATAGTTAATTGACCCATGCGCTTACCGCATTATTGTGTTTTTACAATAAGAGTAATAAATTATTATTTACAAAGAACAACATGCACATATAACATGAACATGCATCATTAAGTTTATGATAAACACCATTCAAAGCCTGCTCTCTCTCTCTTTCATGAAACAAAACAGCAAAAAGATCATTTTGTTCCACGTTGATGCACTTCCCACAATCCTTGCTCTTTCCTCTCCACCGTCTCTCTCACTAAGAGTGTCCCTTCGGCAGTTCCTCCGATAAAATCCTCCTCTCCTTCTCTCCCCCGTCCCACGTCTTCTGCGAGTCCACCCTCGGAGGATTCACCATGCCGCTGATGGTAGCGTACCACACGCACCCTGTTCCCCCGACTCAGGGGGGCACTGCTAAGACCCCCTTGCGAGTGGGCAAGAATGTAATGCTGATTTCTGTGATGTAACCCATAGTAAGGTTCAGAGCTATCGTACTCGAGTCCCATCGATACACGCGACCTTTCATGAATATCACTCTGGGACTGGGTCTCTGTGTTTTCATCCGTCGGCGACATCTGATGAGAGATTGGCGGTAAAACGGGTGGAGCAGGTTTTGAAAAGACGTGGCGCCGAGTATCACCATCTCGAGGTGTGTGCAGCAACTGGCGAATATCCTTCGGTAAGGCACCGTACTTGTACCTCTTCACGGGATCCAACTCTGCTCTCTCTTCCGCTGTCCTTCTTTGTCCTGATTTCGAGCGATGATGTCTCGTACGTCCACCAATGGGTGAACTAGGTGTGGAACTACCTGTCGACTCCCTGCTGCTGAAAGAGTTGGCACTTGTGAACGTCTGTTGGCGTCGTATGGGCACGCTAGCACGACGAATGGCCGAATTTGACGACAGAGGTTTGGGTAAGTTTGGAGGTGTTGGTAATCTGATAGTCGCTTCCGAACTCTTCAATAATTCATCTTGAAAGTCTTGAGAGTCATTTGCACTTGATGAAGGGGTGTTTGATCGTGGCTCGGGTGATGAAACAGTCCGTGAACGTCTTTGTTGGGCTAATCTTGGAGTTCTTTTCACTGATTTCTTCACAACAACCGGTTCTTTTGACTTCACTGCAACACCACCCACAGTACTAGTGTCAGCACTATCAGTACTATTGGTGAACCTGCTTGTAGGGGGAGTGGATCCATTATGAACACTGCAATGGGGACATGTACAATTGGCGCCTGATGCATTCCGTGCACTGGTTTCCATTTCGTTTCTGAGTCGTATACGAGTGTTGTAGAGCTGCTGGTTGAGGCTAGCAATGGCGCTGGATTTCCTCTCCAGATCGTGTTCCTGTCTAGCAAGTTTCTCGTCTCTTGTCTTCAACTCTTCGACGAATTTCAAGGTTGTGTCTTGAAGTTGGTGCTCACACAACTTTAGTTTGTCTTTGTTTGAAGAGAGCATGGAGCTGAGCTTGAGGAGCTCTGCTTTTGATGTGACCAGGTCTTCTTGGAACTGATCACATGTTTCACATTCGACGCCTGGACAGAGAGAGAGAGGCAAAGAAAAACAGCAAATGTGATAATTAATGTTACTTCAATCATAGATGCTTAAACCACACAAATCGATTTTCAACTTATCTTCAGTACAGCACCAAAACGACATGGCGTGCTGGACGTACATGCTTGACAGTATTAGCTACTCGTATAGGCTTACTTTTTGTATCAGAGGCAGCTTTAGTGGAGGGAGGTGGCCCACTCATGGCCAACTCAAATGTCAAACCTGTACATCAGGATAAACACACACACAAACATAACGATTATCGTAAAACAATGTAGATTGAATAGCAAGATACTAACCTATCCTCTCAACAGCTATTTATCTAACAATAGTAATTCTCTCTCTCTCTCTCTCTCTCATTCTCAAATTTACGGGCATTTTTTCTCTGCAGTTTCTGTATCTCAGCATGTAGCCCCTCCAGTGTCTTGGAGTGCTGCTCCTGCATGAAAGCTATGGAGCTCTCGGCATTTTTCAACTTTAGCTGCACCTGAGCAAGCATCTTTTTCTCTCTCTCCAGTCTTGTCACTGTCTGTACGCTTCAGTACTAGTGGGTGGGAAACTTGGTTACCTTGGTAACGGGCAAACAACCAGCTGAAATCCAGAGATCCCGGGAAAAGGGCGCTCTTTTCATGACAACTCAAACTCGCTTGCGTTGGTGAGGTAGCTACTGGAACCTTTGCGTCCTCAAAGAGCCTGTAACTTTCACACCAGCACACAAAAGAAGCACACAGCAACGGCGAACCACACTACTGACGCGGCAAGATCAGAACACACACACTGTACTTTACGCAGTAACCCCGCCTACAGACCACGTGACAGTAAGCCACGCTCATCAATCACCAACAACATGGCTGAATCTCAAGCAGAAGTCCCTACAGATGAACAGTCAAAATCCGGCGAAGAAGCAACTCAGAGCGATTCAACAAAGAACAGCAATGAACTCAATTGTATCTTTTGTAAGATAGCGGCAAAAAAAGCGCCTGCTGAACTACTGTACGAAGACAGCGAGTACGTGTGTTTCGTGGATCGCAAGCCAGCCTCTACGCACCATTATCTAGTGATACCCAAACAGCACATCCGTGATCCTCACGCACTGACCACTGCACACATCCCTCTAGTAAAAAGAATGGCTGAAATTGGGCAGCAAGTGCTGAGAGAGAGAGGAGGGAGTGTTGAAGAGTGTCGAATTGGATTTCACTGGCCTCCATTTATCTTTGTGAAGCATCTCCATCTGCACATTGTCGGTCCCGAAGGTGGCATGGGGTGGATGAACAAATATGTTGTGTTTCGAAAAGACTCTTTTGCATTTTATTCACCAACAAGAATGATAGAGTACGTTAGAAGTAAAGCACAATAACAAATACATTGTAAATTAATAATTTCACATCTCTGTCTTCACACTGATCAACCTTTTTGTTAAAAACATATTAGTCAGTCATATACAGTGTGTGTGTGTGTGTGTGTGTGTGTGTGTGTGTGTGTGTGTTTGTCTGTCAATGTGATTAAGGAAACATACAGAAACTTGTGAGAAAGTTTATTATCATGGCAGAAATAGATTATTGAAAATGATCTAACTGGTAGATTAAAGTAGGAAATATGGACATGATTTTAAGTTATACTGCATAATTTATACTATGCTTTTATAATGGCGGAAATTGCAATCTACACGAGATCTAGCTCCTTGCATGTATAAACAATAATGCAACTAGGGGCATGTGCATACACATGCCTACAATGCTGTATTCTACTCTGCTTACAAATTTCCTACATCAATAATTTATGATAGCGCAGGCTGTGCAGTACGTTTCCGTCACATTACTGCATGATGACATGCATCACTAACATGAGCAAGTATGTACGCTATGTGAGTATAAATAATTAATCTCAGACTAGCAAATTTACCAGGTCTTGCAAGTAAAAATCCAAATCTATGGCTAGCACGGTGATGTCGAGTATTGGAGCTGTGCTAACAACACTTAGCATTTTTCTTCAAATGTCCTCAGCGACTCAATATTATACACGCTATAATTCACTATATGTGTTAGCGAATGTGCACAGAATGGAAAGGACTACTACTGGTGTTGGACAGGGTCACATTCATGGAATTGGGAGTACTGCTCACCACGCAAAAATGTCGACAGATACAATACGTCAATAGTCAAAGTAATTATCCTTGTCGTACATATGGGAAAATTATTACTATTGCTACACTGACTATGCTAATAATAAGTGGGACTACTGTGGAATACTGGCAGATAATTTCAAAATCATCTCCAGCAACGGATACTACTGTCAGACTGAATGTGAAACCGGACGAGGAGGATATTCCTACTACACTTGTAAGACGGCCTATCAAGAGTATGACTACTGCTCACCAGAAGTCGGAAAGGACTATAATGGCAACCCTTGCAACAGTGGTAGCTACTGCGATAAGATAGATGGTACTAGCTCAGTACTATTGGTGCAATGCAGGTTCAACCTGAACACATTATGAAATTACCCTTCCGTTTATGAAATAGGGCTTGCTAAGTTTTGTAGACTTTTTGGCAAATTTCGACATTTTTAAAATTAAAACTGAAAAAAAATTGCTAAAAAATAACATGCCAGATTATCATTTTTAGAATGTAAGAATTTTCGAAAATTTTAGCTAAACAAAGTGAAATGTTGCATATCTATGAATTTGTACACCTTCAAAATTACGAAGAGTATACAAATTTGTACACTTTCAAATTTTGAAGGGTGTACAAATTTGTACACCCACTCAAGATGTAAAAAATTTGTACAAATTGTTGGTCAGGTCAAGGGTGTACAAATTTGTATACCCATGTCAGAATTCACACATCTTTGTTCAACTTTGGACACTTTATGTAAGATTTTTTCAAGATTTGAAATAATTAAGACTTGCATGCTGATATTTTACAAAAACTTAGTGAATTTTAGCACCCTCTCATATAAACGGAAAACCAATTCCATAATGTGTTACTGAGTGCGATTTTGACAAAAATTACCATTTTCCAATTTCACAAGTAAACCATATCATTTGAAAGCTCTCATCACTCTGACCACAATGGTGCCAGTCCCATGACCTTCTTAGGCTGAGATAGGCTTGGTAATGTTTTGCTGGGTTCTTGGTTTCTCATCTCACTCTATGGTAATATAGGTTCTCAACACATTATCAAGAATATCTCAGCCTAGGAAGGTCGTATTGAGCTGGGATTGGTACCATTGTGATCAGCACAAAGAGATCTTTCAAATGATATATTTTGATGCCAGATTTAAATTTTGATGAAAATCATCAAAAAACATGGATTATATAATATTATATCATTTGGTCATTTGATAGCCTTTGGTCAAGCGCGATTTTGACAAAAATTACCATTTTCCAATTTCACAAGTAAACCGTATCATTTGAAAGTTCTCATCACTCTGACCACAGTGGTGCCAGTCCCATCTCAATACGACCTTCCTAGGCTGAGATAGGCCTGGTAATGTGTTGCTGGGTTCTTGGTTTCTCATCAATGAAGATGAGTAACTAAAGGGCGCTAGTTTCAGTACAAACTACATTTGTATCCGCAGCTGAATCTTGGAGGCCAAAATTTTGGCTTGAATATCTAATTAACTAGCTGAGTTGGTGCCATTTTTTTACTTCCCGTGCAAATAAATTTGTATGGGGACCATAGGACTTCCGGTACGCTGGCGAAACGACTGTACAGATACAAGCCAATCAACAGCGACGTCCAGGCACATCGACTACAATTGCAACAGCCCTGATTGAAACCGATGCAGGATATAATATACATTTTCCAATACGATATGTTCGTAATGCTCTATTACGAAGCCTAAGTGACTGTAATGGAAGGCAGTGTAGGCTAGTGCACAGAAGAATCTGAGACTTGTAAACCAGTATTTGAGTTTACTATAATTATATAGTTTATTGACAATACAATGAATGAAAAAGTACTAGCATGTGGGTTAATGTTATATGTACCAGGGGGTTTTTTGTTGTTTTTTTTTGTCTTTTTTCTTTTTAAACTAGTTAGGCTTTTCACAATAATATTATGAGTGAAATCGTAGTAGTGTATATATAATATATATCTATGGTAAACACATCTAAATTATAGCTATAAATTATAATTATAAGTTAGTGTATGTATGTACTTCACTTACAGATATAGAGCTTAAGGTCATGGACTACCATTTTTTTTGCTCCTGCCTAGTAAATTCATCTGCAGGGAAAGAAAAGCACCTACTGAAGATAGAATTGTACAGACCTGTTGCAATATTGTTATCACAGACTTAATTATGATTCCAGACACCTAGCACCAAGTTTGCATCAATAATTGCAAGTGGTTGCATGGGAGACAATATAAAAGCATCACGCAACATATATACGGTAATTAAAGTATAAATTTCAGATAATAATTAATACCATTAATATTTATAGTAATTGTTATTTACAAAATAAAACAACTAAAAGCAAAGTATAATATATGGCATGCAAATGCAGACTTGGAAATTGTGTGAGTATGTGTACACGTGTGTGGACATGACATTGTAGTAAATTTGTTCATTCTTCTCCAAAGAACCGAAGGCTGCGATCCATACCCACAGAGGCGATGAAAGAGGCATTCTTTCCAAAACGAACACCAGTCACCAAATCAGAGTGATCTGCATGCATGCACGAGTGTGTGTGTGTGCGTGTGTGTATGTGTGTGTGTGTGTGAGCACATGCACAGTATAATGAACAATAGTGCACAAAAACAGGTTTTTTTTAGATTTCCCACCTGCTAAGGTCTTCAGCAAATGCCACTGTTTGCAAAGATAAATTCTGAGGAGAAAATTCAAACAGTTGCTTATGGTGGTGTGCTTTAATTAGAACTCACTGAATGTCTGTTCCACTGATGGCCAAATAGGTCCCTGTCTGATCAAAAGTGACTGATTGAACCTGAATGTCAATGCACAACACAGGCAATAATGAAACTGATACAGTGGAATAATCCAGTCCACAAATTCTTACTTGATATTTTGGTTCGAGTTCAATGGTTTTGAAATTTTTTAACTTTCTCAAATCCCACAACTTAACGACAGAATCTTCAGCAGCAGTAGCAAGATAGTAGCTGGAGACAAGTGAGAGTGGGAAAAAATGAACACACACACACATTGCAAAGAAATTGGCCAATAAAAACTCTCACAAACTCACCCATTTTCAGAGAAGGCTATACTGGTGATATTGCCAGAGTGCCCAGGAAAGTTTGCCACATTAGCACGCTCCTTCAAATCCCAAATCTTGACCACACTGCAATAAAAGCATCAGCAGCCACACACTAAGCTACAAACAAAGACACATGGACATTTTCACTACCTGTCTGAAGTGCCAGTACCAAAGATGAGACCATCAGGATGAAACTGACCACAGGTCAACGCTGAAATGAGGAGATAAAAGAAAGAGAATTACAAAAGCACTTCTAATACATATCACACGTACCAGCACTTGACTCTGGGTCATTGCCTTTACTAATCACCACACCAGATTGGATGTCTGAAAATGCCCAATTCTGATCACTTGAGGAGCTGAGTAGATAGTCTCCTGTTGCATGTAAACTTATACCAGTCACAGGTCCATCATGAGCCTGAACACACACACACACACACACACACACACACACACAAGGAAAAGGCAACAGTTACTCAGTAAGCACAAAACCATTTCAGGGAGACATCAACATACCTTGATAATCTGTCGACAAGAACTGCTATCCACAGCCCACACTCGTATGGTAGAGTCAGGAGAAGAAGTGATGGCCACATCCTTGGAAATATTTTTAACTTTCTCAAATCCCACAACTTAACGACAGAATCTTCAGCAGCAGTAGCAAGATAGTAGCTGGAGACAAGTGAGAGTGGGAAAAAATGAACACACACACACATTGCAAAGAAATTGGCCAATAAAAACTCTCACAAACTCACCCATTTTCAGAGAAGGCTATACTGGTGATATTGCCAGAGTGCCCAGGAAAGTTTGCCACATTAGCACGCTCCTTCAAATCCCAAATCTTGACCACACTGCAATAAAAGCATCAGCAGCCACACACTAAGCTACAAACAAAGACACATGGACATTTTCACTACCTGTCTGAAGTGCCAGTACCAAAGATGAGACCATCAGGATGAAACTGACCACAGGTCAACGCTGAAATGAGGAGATAAAAGAAAGAGAATTACAAAAGCACTTCTAATACATATCACACGTACCAGCACTTGACTCTGGGTCATTGCCTTTACTAATCACCACACCAGATTGGATGTCTGAAAATGCCCAATTCTGATCACTTGAGGAGCTGAGTAGATAGTCTCCTGTTGCATGTAAACTTATACCAGTCACAGGTCCATCATGAGCCTGAACACACACACACACACACACACACACACACACACAAGGAAAAGGCAACAGTTACTCAGTAAGCACAAAACCATTTCAGGGAGACATCAACATACCTTGATAATCTGTCGACAAGAACTGCTATCCACAGCCCACACTCGTATGGTAGAGTCAGGAGAAGAAGTGATGGCCACATCCTTGGAAATGAACAGGAACAAAATTAATGATTAATTAGCATTAATGAGAGGGGCATTCTCATTGTCACTCACTTCTCGTGGATGGTAGACGACTCCCGTGACCTTTTTGCTGTGACCTTTGAGCGTGGCAATGATTTGACCCGAATCTTTTTGGAAGACAACAGCATTTTTATCAGCACCACCTGCAAGGTGTGTGTGTGTGTGTGTGTATGTGTGTGTGTGTGTGAGAGAGAATTACCTAATTGGCACACATCACTTCAATTCAAACCAACCTGTAAGTGTTTTCGTAGAATCTCCAGACAGATCCAACGCAAGGATCCCTGGCACACTGGCACTGTGTAGACCCTAGGATGATGGACAGGTGAGAGAGGGAAAAAAATACTTTGAAACACAAGTGTATTATAGTACCACAATCATCTACACGTACTGGATGAGTGGCTGTCTCCTTGAACTCTGAAATGATGTCAGCAGGAGTAAGTCCTTCTGGAACTTTCTTCCCACGCTGTGAAGAAGAAAATAGAAAAAAACAAAACAAAACAAAACAAAAAAAAAAAGATAGAAACGATTGGAAGGATGGCTACAGACAACTTCAAACACCCACCTTCTTTCTCTCGGCTGTCAACAAGGCAGCTGTGTCTTGAAGCTAATGAGAGAAAACAAAAGCCCAAAATACATGAAACAGAAACTCAAGACCATCACTACTCCACAGAGCTGGTGCATCACCTTTTGCAGTATCTCCTCTGTCATAACACCGGGCGTCACCTAGGCAGGAGAAAATTGATCCAACAAAAGTGTAAAAGTCACGGAGGAAAAAATTAGATAGCTATGTGTCAATTTCCTCACCTCTGTCTCCATCTGTTCTGCCATTGGTTGGAGACCATCTCCCATTGCCTGCTGAAGTGGAAGTTACAAACAAACAAACAAACAAAACAAGAACAAGTAAATTTCCAGACACTACTTAAATGAAAATAAATCTACTAAGTGATACGGTATCTCAGATTAAAAAGGTGTTTCACACGACAAATTATTTGCCATCAAACGAAAGATGGTATTGATAAAGAGTACATCATTGATAGCCACTTGAGTTCTTCACACACAAAAAAATAACACAATACAAACCTCCAACACATATATACCTGCTCTGCTCCTGATGGCACATATCTCGCTGACTGTGGCTTCAATGTTGCAAGAGCTACATAATTAGATCAAAAAAAATCCTTTAAACGCAAGAAAAATTCACTAAGGCATGCATTACCAAGTATATGTCACATAAGAAGTGGTGTTTATCAGAGGACATGAGTACTATCATAAAATCTTTTCAAACAAAAATGAAAACAGCAATTTGAAATTTCTCATCACAAAAACACCACACTCAAGAGATTTTATAAAGTATGATGTAATGGTGATGTAATGCTCACCTTCTCTGGCTGCATTCACCTCCTTGGTGAGGCGTGCAATGACCCTGCATGCAGCGTCATGCTGATAGAGTGCGTGTGACAACTCTTGCCTGGCAGTTTGCAGCTGCTGACGTAGAGTGAAGCTATGTAGCATGCAGGCATCCTGAAGAAACACAATAACAAGAAAGTAAGGTCTGGTTTGCCTTTCCCATAGCTAAACGTATCTTAAAAAGGAATTAATCATTAAAGGGGCTTACCCATTCATCTTGTAGCAGTTTCAAGATTGCTGGGATGCTGGTTGCTGACGGTGGGCGTGGTTTCACAAGCGGGTTCACTACATGTGGGGTGCACATTAATTAGAACAAAATTCAAACCGCCTCTTGCAAACAAACAGATCACTGTATTATTCAATAAAAAGGAACCACACACGCACCTTTTATATCTAATAGTTGATCTTCTGTCAGAGGCTCTCCATTTATCGGGTCGGTCCCATTTTGCGCGATGTATTTGGTGATGAGTCTTTTTTCAAAGACGTTATTTGAGACTGGCGAGAGAACGGGTTCGTCCGGGGTCTCGTTGGAAACTGAAAATGGCGAGAAAAGAGAACATTTAAAGTTGCAAATACGCAATCTCTCGCTGCAAACTTACTCGAACAAATGAGCGCCATCTTTACCACACTTTTTTTGCTGGACGACACGTGGCTAAACTGATATCACGTGCGCAAAATGGCTCAAGTGGCAGAGTTCAAAGGTCAACTTCTGAAGGAACACCCACCACAACACCAGACTATTTCCTACAGGTACTAGGTAAACAGGTAAGTCCTGATGTTTCTGAGTGCTAAAGCTTTTAGCTACATCACTCTGTGTCTTAATAAGTCTTTGTAAACCACTCCAGTAACTTTAGTAACATACCTATGTTAGTTTGATGCTTGTATAAATAATTTATGCTTTTTTTACCAACACTCAACACTACTGTGCTATGTACTGCAGGTGATTCAAGATGCTGTCTCGTGTTGTGAAGGAGCATCAGGAGAAGCAAGCTCACTTCAGAGAGCAACAAGAGAAGAAACGCAAAGCTGCACTGGCTGCTGTTCAGAAGTGCACCAATGCTATGGTTGATTCTTTAAACTCTGGTGTAGAGAGAGCGTATGAAAACCAACGCAAGCTGGACCGTGAGACAAAAGCTCTTCAAGCTCACTCTGCACGCTACGTGAAGCAGACGACCCAGTGGTTGAATCTAGTGGAAGGGTTCCACAAGAACCTCAAGAGCCTTGGTGATCTTGAACAGTGGGCAAAGACTATCGAAGCTGACATGCAAACTGTAGTGACTGCTTTAGAGTATGCTTACAGAGGGTCAGGTGATGTGCATGTGTCCGCTGAGGTCCATGTGCCACCTGATGAGAGTTAGCCCCTTTTATTAGCAACTAATTTGTGTGCAAGGTTAAGTAAATGTTGGATTTTGTGTTCGAGTGTGTAAATTCATGTATCTTTCTTTCAAACAAGTGATATGTGTGCCATTATCTATGTATTCATATTTTCTAAGAGTTTTCATAGGCTAATTTCAACTTGGCATAATCTTCCTTCAGCTGCTCATCATTTGGCGAGAGTTTCAAAGCAGCGTTGTAATCCTGCATGGCCAAACCAAGCTCCCCTTCGTTGGCGTACGCTGTCCCTCTCCTCACAAACACTTTAGCTCGTGAGAGATAGTTTGTGGGCACCACGGGATAGAAGAGTTCTAGAGCTCTCGTGCAATCACTGATGCAGTTGTCATTCTGTTGAGTTGCTAGGAAACAGGCTGCTCTGTTGGAAAACAGCTGAGGGAGGAGTGGATTGAGCTTTAGAGCTTCTGTGAATGCGTTTATGGCCCCTTCAAAGTTACCGGTTTTAAAGAAACCGATTCCTTTGTCTTTTAGAAACTCTGGATTTATTTCGTTCACATCTTCTCCATCTTCGGGAGTCTTGATCCGTCTAGCAGCGGCCATTTTGGCCAGCCATTCTTGTTCTTCTTCCTCTTTAGATTCTCTTGCAGCTGTTGGGAAAATGCGCGGAGTAAAGTGAACTTGAATGCTTCCAGATTTTCTGGGAGGCGGACGCTTCTTTGACTTTTCTTTCTCTTTCTCTTTCCAAATTGCCTTAGTTTGTTGGCCATTAATAGCAGGGAGAGGCTGACTAGTTTGGACGGTTTTTGGCTCCATTTTTACAACACTCTTTGCCTCTTTTCGTTCTTCCCTCCACTCTTCCAGCTCTCTCTCTGTCCTGTCTCTCTCCTGCTGTTTCTCTTGCGCAATCCTCTCTCTCTCTTCTTCTTCCAACCTCATCTGTTGCTTCACGGCGTAGCGCTCTTCTTCCTGCTTCTTCTTAGCTTTCTCTTCGGCTACTTTAGCAGCTGTTGTGTGAGCGTGCTCAATAGCTTCGGACCTTTTCTCCAACATGACTGATTTATCTTCTGCGTCGTTGGATTGAAGCTGTCCCCAGATGACCGGTTCTTGTTTGACAAGGACGAAATTGATAATGCCATTTCCAACTCGAGCGGTGCATCTTTCTTCCACTACCGGAGCAAAGAGGTACACTTCGAAGAGAAATGGAGGGTAGTTCACCTTGATGTAGCGATCCGTGGAAAAGATGTCTGCTTTGTTCGCCTTGACTCCCTTCAGAGGGACGGTGATAGAGAGTTCTTGTTCGGTCTCTTTCCATGTGTAGTCCTTCACTAAGATTGGCATATCCCTCTCTCTGTATGTACATATATATATATATATAGATGTTTTTCCCTTAGCACAGCAGAAATTATTAGTTGTACACACAATGTATTTTCAGTATATATTACCAGTAACCAGTATACAGTATACAGTTAACAGTTATATAATTTTTCATATACAGTGCATACACATCCTTTGGGAGCTTTACATTGTACAGACAAGTTATTTGTCTGTTCCAGCCAATATTATGATGTGCACTTTTTAACAGTACCTTACAAAATCATCAGCACAGTCCTTAGCAACGAAAAAGCAAATCAGCTCCACCTCACCAAGTGGGCAGTATTTAGAAGTTTGGAGAAAAAATGGGCACTATTTAGAACAATAACAATGTCACATGGAGCAGCAGCAGCAGTTCTGCTCAGATCTCTCTACAGGAATAGCACGGCTGCTTCTTACCTCGCCGCATTCCCTTCAAAATGTGCTGGGTGTTTCTCTAGAAGATGCTACTCTCGCAAACTGAGCTCTGCAACTCTCTCCCAGCTTGCAGCAAACCATGCAAGATCACGAGCTGTGTATCATAGTGGGCAACATCCACTGCTGCTCTATGCACGCTACACTTCTCAGTCAGTAGTAGACAGAGGGATGTGCGAGAATGGACATACTTCTGCCATTGCTCAGTTTCTTGTAGGAAGAAGACAACTCAGTTATGGTACAGTTGGCTTTGTGGGATCATAGATAATATAGTACCCCCAGGGGTACTATATTATCTATGGTGGGATTAAAATTTTAATTCACTGAATTTCCGCAATTTTTTTAGCTAAAATAAGGTGCCAAGTTACTTAGCTATATCTATGCTTTTATATAAAAATAATATTTATACAGACATGAATGGTGGTCTGTTTGAAGCTGTTGAAAGAGAACTAGGCAAAGGTGGCAGTGGGGGAGAGGGAGTGAAGGAGAGGCAGCTGCAGCTAATGAAGGCTCTCACCAGCGACATCTCTGGACCTAGCAAACAGCTGCTGGCCAAACTCAATTGTGAATCGAAACGTGAGTCTACCAATAATGTCCAAAGCATACCATTATTGTCAAATGTATGCCCACTAGTGACCATTATCATGACCATTATTGACCATTATTGACCACTATAGTTAACCATAAGCCCATTATTCCACACAGTGTCTGCTGAGGAAACTTACAAACTAGCCATTGCAGTATTTCAGTGCAGAGACCAAAGTTAGTATGAAGTTGCTGAATTCAAATCAGATAATATAATAAATCAAAAATCTTTTTTTATGTGAGAAGAAGAGGACAAACAGTAGTGCTTCATTTTTTGACTGTTTCTCTTTCAGTCGACCCTCAAGATGCACTGGAGACAGCTGCCTCTCTGTTTGAATATGCAGGAGAGCTGGGCAACACAGATGCTCAATATACATATGCCCAACTCCTGAGAACAGGTATTGGTATTACATTCATCAGGTGTACTGTTTATTGGTAGCCTAGTGTAGAGGGGTCTTAGCCTTGGTCTCCTTAGCAAATATTTTCTATTTTCAAAGAAAAAGTTTCTGAAAGATGAGCCTGGGAATGAGGCTAGAGGGGTGTAGCTGCAGCTGTGTATGATTTGTTTGTGTGTGTTGGTGTAGGACAAGGGGCTGTGATTGATACTGTGAAGGCAGCTGGGATTCTCACTGAGCTTGCAATGAAAGGTCACCCTTATGCACAGGTTGGTAAGACCGATCAATCTCTTTCTCTCTCTCTCTTTCTCTCTCTCTCTCTCTCTCTCTCTCTCACACACACACACACACACACACACACACACACACACACACACACACACACACACACACACACACACACACACACACACACACACAGTTTGCACTAGGTGGTATGTACTACAGTGGCAGTGGAGTGGAACAGAGCTTTACAAAAGCCTTCACTTTGTTTAAAGTAAGACATAAAAAATCAAACTAGCTACCCCCTCTTATTTTACCATTACATCATTCAATCTCCTCTAGGTTAGTGCCCAGAACTTTGTACCTCAAGCAAACAACATACTAGGTACAGCTAGCACACATCTTTACTGTCATGCCAGGAGCGACTGTATTTAGCAAATTTTGAAAATTTGAAGGTCATCTTCAAAAATTTATAAAAAATAAAAATTAAAAATAGCTATTAATTGCATGCTTAAATAGCATACAATAGTAAGCAAGAGAATATATATAATCCCTGAAAGCTTTAAACTTCCAGCAGATCTGCAATTATTATTATTTTTCTAAAAGGACCTATGGGGTAGTGGTAGACCTTTCTTTCTTTCTTTATTTTTTTCTCTCTCTTCCCCCCTTCCTCCATCTCAGGTGACATGTATCGTCTTGGTCAAGGTGTGGGTGAAGATGAAGAAGAAGCTGTGAAATACTACAAACTGGGAGTAGAACAGGGTAAGGATAGAAATGAATTCAAGTTCATTTCAACACCTCTTCATTTTAGAAATATTTGTCTGAAAGAATTTTAGCAGAAATTATTATGTGTTGATCTCTGTAGGTGACCCTATGGCTCATCTCTCTTTGGCTCAGTGCTACAGCCATGGCAAGGGAGTGGAGAAATCTTACGAGAAGGCATTTGAACACCACTTAGAAGCCAGCAAATCAGGTACACATCTATATACACAGACTATAAGAAATACTGTCACGTCTCTTAAGCTAGCTATTGGCTTGAGCATTTTTACGACCATTGTATGCCTATTTCATGTACGTCATTGTTCAGCAGCTAAATTCTTCATTCTTCTATCTCCCTCTAGGCAATCCAGTGGCTCTGTACAATGTTGGCGGCCATTACTTTGCTGGTAAAGGTGTTGAACACAGTTTTGAAAATGCCGCAGAATTTTACGAAAAGGCGTCTGTCCTTGGATTCCCACCAGCTCAGGTATAGAGCCTGTGGTAGAAGATCCTAGGAGATAAAGACTAGTAGTATTGGAATATTAGGATCTGACCATGATAGAACCTTTCTACAAAGGACAACCTTTTTATATAAAGAGGTTAATTGTCCTCTTCTTGGAAGTTCTCTCTTTTACAGGTTTTTTCTTTCAGTTTGTTTATCAAAGAACTGCTTTCAAAATGTCTTATTGTTCAGTTCTTCCACTGTAATTTTCGTTTAGACATAGATGTAAACTTATACATGTGGCTATTCATTGGTCTGTAGGTGAATCTTGGCAACATGTACTACAATGGACTTGGAGTGTCCAAGAACAAAGACAAAGCTAAGGAGCTTTACAGGCTAGCTGCAGAGAAAGACAAGAATGCTCAAGCTCTTTTGGAGGAGCTGGAGTTGGAGGAGAAGAAGGTGATGGAGGACGAGTCGAGAAAGAGAGAGAGAGAGGAAGAGACGAACAAGAATGAAGATGGAACTGGTCGGACGTGAGGATGGGCTTTAATTAGAACATGCACAGTAAATGATTTATTATGCCTTATTCAATTTCATGGCAAATATAGCAATTGACTCTTTTTTAAGTTAAAAAATTGACCAATAAAAAAACTTCTAAAACAACTGAGCTATTATTATTATGCGATAAATACAATGTCGATCGTATAAAATTATGTAGATGGTTAAAAAACAGCTGGAAATAAACATAAAATAAAATTAAATGGTTGCATACTATAATATATATGAGCAATTAACATTGCATGAAGTGATCATAATGGGGTTGGCAAATAAATAAAAAATATATTACATGATATGCATGACTGACTATTGTCTTTATTTAATAGGAAAAAAATAATTTTTAATTATAGGGTATCTCAAATGAGATACTACACAGCTATAACAGAAGGGTAGCTAGTCTTATAAAAAATGATCGGCAAAACAATTGACTAGCGTCAAAAATTAACATGTCATACATCAACTCA
The DNA here is from genome assembly GCA_964030475.1 of Tethya wilhelma. Taxonomy (NCBI): domain Eukaryota; kingdom Metazoa; phylum Porifera; class Demospongiae; order Tethyida; family Tethyidae; genus Tethya; species Tethya wilhelma. Next base: position 5,578,995 of record CAXIPT010000007.1, on the reverse strand, counting down.
TACATAGGGCTACATAAAGAAGTACAAAAACATGAAGCTGTGTATAATCTATTTAAATTGCCATACTTAAAAAAACTCAAAGCTGAACAAGTTTCTCACGTGAACTGTCCACCACCTCATGGTCGTCAGAGGAGTCCATCGGATCGTCAATATCGGTTATGGACGCTGCTCCATTGCTACTCACACCCTCACTCCCCCACACCTCACCAGACCCACCCACTGATAGTCGCCGTAGCAACTTCATCTGCACTGCACCATTGGGTACACTGGCACCAGCTGAAGCTGAAACTGAAGCTGTTGCATTGTTTGACTGATTCGAGTTCAAATTTTGCTGCGGTAAACTTTCGGCGCTGTCTTTCGAAAGTTGCTTCTTTTTCTTTTTCAACTTTTCCTCGTCCTCTGGTAAAAGGAGCACGTTGCCACCATCAGTCTCCACCCACTGCTTCCCTCCCTCCTGATTGGTGTCGCCCCTGAGATAATCCTCGTAATTATTATACAAGTCGTTGTCCGACTGCGTCAGGTCTACGGTCGTCTCTGCCGTTTCTCTCGTGTACACGGTATCGTCAATCGAGGAGATCAAACTTCGCTGTGTGCCACTGTTTCGACGTCCCTTCTTCTGTGCTGTAAGGAGAGGACCATCGAGAGCATACTGGGGGACCGAGCGTAAGAATACTTGGCCATTTTCGCTGACGTAGCCTGGCTGAGCGGGATCCTTGGTGGCCTTGAGGAGGATGTGACGGGTTGGCTTTTCTGCCATGTCGTGGAGATCGTTGATGATGCTTTCGAAGGATGGTCTCTCCACTGCTATGAATTGCCAACAACGTTGGAGCAGGAAATAGCTGGATGTGTGTGTGTGTGTGTGTGTGTGTGTGTGTGTGTGTATTTGTGAATGTGTAGCTTGATAGGCTAAAACATACATGAATATCATACACCGTCCAGTTATAACTCATACATGAGCAGTTATAACTCAAACTGTATGAATACAAGTTGTGTGTGTGTGTCCACCAATTTATCTTGTTGTTCAATGAATGTACTCTGAACCTACTACAAATGGTATACATGTACACATGTTTATTTACATGCATGCATACATGCTGTGCCCTGTGAATACACCCCTCGTGAATAAGATTAAAGCATCTGTCTCTTCCCTTTGTCACTAATGCAAGAATGGGATTCATACGTCCCAACTGAATCATTAGTTTTTATCTTATGAATAACCCTCTGAGATAAAATTTCTCAACTGCTCCATGGAAAAAACAAGGCCATTTCTTGATGCAAACAGATCTCATTGGGCTACTCATTGGCAATTTGCAATAGTTTTATAAAGTCTAGCATAAGTTGCCTGCAGCATGCAGTGAAAATGAAGTAATATCTGAACAAAGGTTACTCAATATTAGACTAGTTTTCTGCTACTTTGTAGAGATTCAGAGGTTCTCCACTTATAATTCTTGGAAGTTCTTACAAACTTCACACTATCGTACATGTAGTCGACCGCCTAACTTACAGTTCGTTGCTAAAACTGGCCAGTAACTGAGGTCTCTCTCCTCCCGACATCCGGTCATAGAGCTCATTGATGTTGGTGTCTGGGTAAGGCTCACTCTCCAGGGTCACCACCTTGTAGGTGAGCATCCCGAAGGACCAGACATCAGACCAGACGGAGTAGCACTTCTCCCAGAGGCACTCGGGAGCCATGTCTTGAAGGAAGTGCTCTCGCTCTGTTACTACGTAGTAGTAGCCTTCGTAATAGACGCCTGGATGAATGAGTTGAAGTGTGGAATGGACAATTGTGAGGGAAAGTCAGAGTGAGTGAGTGTGTGTGTGTCTGTGTGTGTGTGTGTGTGGGTGTGTGTGTGTGTGTGTGTGTGTGTGTGTGTGTGTGTGCGTTGGAGAAGTGTACCTGGATTTGCTATTTTAATGTTCAGTCGATCTCCTATCATTATATTTCTTGTGGAGAGATCACGATGAATGAAACCAAAATCAGTCAAATATTTCTACACACACAAAAGAGAAAAGGTTTTATAAATGATCTTAGTTTGCACATAAGTTTGTATATGCATGCGTGCCACACAGTGAGTCAAAGATTAGCTTCAAAAGTATCAAGTGATCTTCTAGAAAGAGAGAGAGAGAGAGAGAGAGGAGGAAGACTGAGTGGAATACCTCACTTTGAGGGAGTGTTGCAATCACAGCTAACATGCTGTACTATCCACGACTTGATAAGGACTATTTATCAAAACCATTAGTGGGAGAAAGAACTGAACATATATCAAATCTCATTCAACCAGCCTTTAAAAAACTTCTCATATAATATCTTACATACATGTAGTTAAGTACATGCCGGCTAGCTGAGAGAAACAAAATAATAATATTATCATAAAAGAAGAAATATAAGAGAGAAAGTTAATTCAAGCTGTACCTTAACCATGTACATTGCACTATTATGTATTAGAAATTTAATGCAATAAATTATTACAGTATAATAATTATAGTCTATACTAGCCTCGTACCCAGGCCACTCCCTCTTTTTAGTATTTTGGCATGAAACACTAAAAAGAGGGAGTGGCCTGGGTACGAGGCTAAGTCCTATACGTCATCTTAAACTGACCATTCCTTCTGCAACTTGTACGATGACACTCATCAGGTCCCCACTGACATGCTTGTGGTAAGCCCCTCTCAGAGTCTCCCTAACGAACTTCAGATACCAATCGGGAATCGGCCCCTCCTTCAACTGAAAGAGGAACTCGTCGAGGGTACCGTAAGGAACATACTCCAGGAGGAGGCATGTCGGTCCCCCCTGAGTCGTGAGGCCCAGCAATGAGACAAGGTTTGGATGGGATCCAGCCTGTACATGGAGGGTTAGAGTGTGAATATGATATTATCAGCCTATCGTATACTTCCAAGGATACGTAGTAATTGTATTGGGACACTATGTGTGACAGGAAAGGGTTGTGTAGCACTGTGGGTGTGGTTTCTTGGGAACAAGGCTACCGTGATGTTTACGTACATGTATTCAGTTTCATTTTTTTCTCACCTTGTCGTGAATTGCCTTCAATGTGTACATCTCTGACATGAGCTCCTCAGATCCTAGCTCTGAACCCTCATCTAAAGGGAGTACAATTGAAACATTCATTGTCAATTNCACTGTGGGTGTGGTTTCTTGGGAACAAGGCTACTGTGATGATGTTTATGTACATGTATTCAGTTTCATTTTCTCACCTTGTCGTGAATTGCCTTCAGTGTGTACATCTCTGACATGAGCTCCTCAGATCCTAGCTCTGAACCCTCATCTAAAGGAGGTACAATTGAAACATTCATTGTCAATTTTGTCACAGGAGCGCCACTAGCATACTCCTTGAAATTTCACACAAGAAATTTTGTACAAAAATTGTCCACTCTTTACAAACAATCCCAAATTAACCTAAAGGAACTCTCCTAATGCCTGCTCAGGCAAGTATCTAATAAATTGGCAAACAGCCGAGCCACTCAGTCACTCAGGTGCCTAGTCTTGAGAACTAGGACTGGTAGATTGTATACATGCCATTGTATAAGTGCAGACAATTACAAACATGTTACTGCCAAAACCCTCAAGTGGTCTCCTTGAGGTCCCTTTTCCAGTTTAGAGCAATTGACACAAGAATGTAATCATTAACTTCTTTCCCTTTGATGCTCTTCTCCAACCCATCATTTAAAGGAGTGCAAGCATGGGAAGAGCAGAACGTAGCATGCAGAGAGCAGAGTCATATGTAAATATAAGGACATAAGGACACCACTTACGAGAGCGACTGGAATATGATCTGTGACACAATAAGATTGATCTTATGTCCACACTTCGATAAAGTAATTGTACTATCTTCAAACCAAGCAGTAGCTACGTCTTATGTAGCAACTCATACACAGGCTCTCTCCTTTGACCTCACACTAACGGTCTTTCCTTACCCTTAATGTTAGTGTATTACTGTAAGGTCAAAGGAGAGAGCTTGGGTACAACGCTAGTTTTATGTACAATTCATTATATAAACAGCCTGCACATACACATACACATACATTATATACATGCATACATACATACATGCATAATAACCATTAATTTTATACCTTTCAATCTTTTCACTGCCACTGGGACACTCATCATTCCTTGAGCTGGGTAGTTGACGGTGGCATGATGCACAACCTTGAACGTTCCTTTGTGGAGAAGCTCCTCAAATAGAATGGTGCTGAATGGAATCTCACATGGACCTAAACATTCAATTAAATTGTTATCAAAACTGTAAATATACCTCACACCCAGCAATTGATAGTGTAAGTAATAATATTATTATATTGAACTTTGAATACGTGCAGAGTGTTTTATTTATAGCCAAAATAAAAGCCACAAATTTATCATTAATGAAATTCCTTGCATAGCAAACGCCGAAACACAATGTCATGATATCTCCCCCATGCTGACAGACACACCTGAATAGTCAACTGCCTCGACTTCGCTTTCCTCCATCATCTGTATCTGTTCAACCATGGAAGGTGGTCTGCGTCTATCATAAGCATCACCAATCGGGCTCTTTGCTCTTCTTGGAACCAAACTGATGGAGCTGTAGCCATCTCTACCGTGACGGTGCTTGCTTCTTCTCTTTCTCCTCGAGATGAAGCAAATGGCCACAAAGACGATGACTAGTATCAGGAGAAGGACCACGCCGATGTTGGCTAAGATGAGACCTCCCTCCCAAGGTTGGAGTGTACCAAATATGAGTCGACGTCCCGGGCTCTCAGGATCGTCGGTGGTTGGTGGAGAGGTTGTTGAAGGCTCTGTTGTGACAGTAGTGATGGGTGGTCCTTGAAGAGAGAGAGAGAGAGAGAGAGAGAGAGAGAGAGAGAGAGAGAGAAAGAGAGAGAGAGAAAGGTCAAAGTGCAAGTGATTTGACAACAATCCCAATGCATACGACCACAAGTCACGCATACTTGCTGGCAAAAGTAAACACTTTACATGGTACATTATCCATCCATTAATATTGCACATACACCAACATATATACATACACCATCATAATTATTATCCAGCTGCATGCACCATTTATTTTCAACCACAACTCACTTGGAACCAGAAGCACTATATTAATATCGACAGTCCTGAATGAGCCAAGATCGTCAGCACCAATGTGAGTCACGCACACATAGTACCCTGCAGTCTGGTTGGTTAGCTCGGGTATTCTAAGCTCTCCAGAAGAAGACACCTTGTATAGTGGGTCACCGTGCGGTCGAAGGATGGTTCCATCTTTGTACCACGTGCCAGTAACGTCGAGAATGATACAACCAGAAGCTAGGTAGAACTTGGAGCTACAAGTCCCTACAGATACCTGCATTAGTTTGAAAGTTGTAGATACTTGTACACGTGCAGTGCAAGCAAAATTATTTGTCACAGATCATGAAAAATTGTTGAAATTATTTGAGATTATTTGATCCAACTCCTACTACAATAGGTATGACATGCATGCAACAAGTCTATTCTCATGTATACATCATTCATGTGCACCTTTTGGTGTTCTGTAATATTATACATACATACATATATAAAGAGCTGGGCATGTATTTACCTGCATACTGCCCTCCATGCGATTAATAGTTGTCGAAGAATCGGAAGGTTCTGCTGGAATAGACACCTCAGCAGTTTGATTTGCTACAGAAAAAAAATGCCCCAATAAAATATGTTTATGAATGATGGTACAGGAAAAAGTGCTTAAAATTGTTTTGTTTCTGAAAACGCTAATGAGACAAATGCGTGTGTTTTGCTACAAGAGTACAATTGTAATGAGAGATATTTCAGTACATGTAAGCAAATGCTCTTTCATTCCACAAATAGTAGCAGCTCATAATCATTCACTTCTAAACAGAAATCTAACTTTGTGTGAGCCAAACTTTGCAGGCAGGCAGGCAATTGGCGAGCTAAAAAACTTCCAATTACCATAACTTACGATAAGCACTGAACTCTTCTCTGAGAACATCTCCTCTCACTTCCACGACTTCGATCAAAAACTGGCAGCTGTAGACGCAGGAGCCGTCATTCCTGTTCCTGTAGAGGACCTCATAGAGACCGCTGATGCCACAGTCCACACTGAGATTGTATGTAGAATAATCCACACCTGCAGATCATAAGAGATGATAGAGTTACTGACATGGTGAAATATAAGTAATGCTTATTTACAAGCCTTTCCACTATGTTATATTTCGGCTAACTATTGAGGCATAATTATATATCTCTGTTTACAATCTATTACTCACTGATTATTCTGAGGTTGCTTACTGTTTACGCATGTATGTGTTTTTGCTAAACTTACCAAACATTGCAGATTCGTTCGATAAGAAAGTCTCGATGGTGCTATCAGCCGCTAGTTTTTCCCATTCCCATTCTGCAGCTACCGAGTCATTCAAGACCAGAGCCGGGGGTACGGTGCACGACATGAGGACGTGGGGCACTGTAGAGAGTGGTGAGAGAATGGTGGTGTCTCCACACGCGGTGCACTGTTGTTGAGGCCTGCATTGCTGCTGAGATGAAGCTTGGTGGACCATCAACATGAAGTAGACTGTGATGAATGCTGAAGTTGAATTGATCAATGCATAATTACAAGAGGATTTAATACAGAAATGCAGGGTGCTCTTTGCACAAAATCAAGGCTTATATAAAATATTTTACTCTATGTTATTGTACAATGTGATGCTTGATACATCTGCTTTTATACAGAAAGAACTGACTTACTGTACACCCAGCCAGCTGTACATCTACCCTGCATCTTGTCGTCTCAGTTCAGAGTTCCCCTGGGATTCAAACTTGCTCTGCGAACTCTGACTCGTCCTCTGTCACTGACTCACTCATTCACTGGCTGCAGGTTCGCCGGCTCTCAATTTACAAAGCAATATAGGCGTGGCTGGAATGCAGAGTAAACAGAATAAAGATATTCACGTACGCCACGTGGTCTAATTAATAATTCATAATTAAATTCTTTCGGCAAGCACCGTAAACATAAGAGGTGCGCTTCAATTAGAATTAAAGCGCCTCCCATGTCTTCGCTTCAGTTGTCTCTGCGTCTTGTCATGTGCCCTGTACAAACAGACGGAAGCTAAGCCGGTGAGTAAAACAGGCAGAAGTAGATTAGATCTTGAACAGTCCAGATCTGTGTAGATTCTTGTAAGCAACACGTTGGCGTGGTCTAGATGTCTAGAGTAATTTCGACTCTTCTAGAAACTTCTACGAGTGAGTATTTGAATTTTCACCAACATGGTTTGGTTTTAGAGTAGCTACTATCTCCGTCAATGAGAATGGCTGGTTGTGTTCCCCCTACCTGCACCACGTACACTTTTACCCATCAACCAATTACCTATCTTCAAACCATCTCTGAAAGCCCAGAAAGAAGGTAAGAAATGAGCACTCTTCTAGTTTAATCTTTTTTATATGTATGTATAAATCTCGATCAGTTATTTAGATACTCAACAGAAGCGTCCATTGAAACGAAAGCATCAGAGCAATGGGTAAGCAACCAGACTGCCTAGCTATGTAACTGTGATAGGAGAAGCTGCTACTGTATATCTACCTATACAGCAAGTTGATTGTAAATATCACAATTTGTGTTATCTACGCCGTTTGTCTAATGGCCTTGCAGGACCATTCAAGATGGCGTTGCTCCTTGTAAGAAGTTCATCAGCGAGGAAGAAATGAGTCGGAGCATCCAACAATTAAACCTCACCGCTACTAGCAATCCCGCTTCATCACCGCCTCCACCACCAATGACCACACCCCTCAAGAAGATGCATCACCAGTTGAACATCAAAACGGTCTCTTCGTGTCAGTCCTACCAGCAACGTAAGAGGGGAAGAAGGTTCTCTGATAGCTCAACTTACGACGTTAGTCCTTTGCACAAACGGGCAAAGAAACGAACGGAAGTTGATACTTCAACAGATGCAACAGTTTCTATTGATGAATCTTTGAAAAGTGCCGAGAAGCAATGTGTAGTCGATCACCTGACTAGTGATCTGGATCATGTGACTAGCGATGTGAATCATGTGATTCCTAATCCTACGAGAATTTTACAATCTCGAGAAAGTAAAATGGTACACGCCACAAAAACTGCTAACTCATCGCACCACCTTCCTTCCTACCCTCTCCCTCTCAGCTCAGATCATTTTTCATTGTCACCATCAATGGAAGATCCCTTGACTCAACCACTCTCATATACGTCCATCAAGACCAAACTGAAGATGAAATTATGAGTGAAATAGTGTCAGAAAACTTCAAAGTATTTGAGCAACAAAATGAACATGGTTCCAATGAAGCGTGTTCGTCTCAGAACTTGTAAGCAACACGTTGGCGTGGTCTAGATGTCTAGAGTAATTTCGACTCTTCTAGAAACTTCTACGAGTGAGTATTTGAATTTTCACCAACATGGTTTGGTTTTAGAGTAGCTACTATCTCCGTCAATGAGAATGGCTGGTTGTGTTCCCCCTACCTGCACCACGTACACTTTTACCCATCAACCAATTACCTATCTTCAAACCATCTCTGAAAGCCCAGAAAGAAGGTAAGAAATGAGCACTCTTCTAGTTTAATCTTTTTTATATGTATGTATAAATCTCGATCAGTTATTTAGATACTCAACAGAAGCGTCCATTGAAACGAAAGCATCAGAGCAATGGGTAAGCAACCAGACTGCCTAGCTATGTAACTGTGATAGGAGAAGCTGCTACTGTATATCTACCTATACAGCAAGTTGATTGTAAATATCACAATTTGTGTTATCTACGCCGTTTGTCTAATGGCCTTGCAGGACCATTCAAGATGGCGTTGCTCCTTGTAAGAAGTTCATCAGCGAGGAAGAAATGAGTCGGAGCATCCAACAATTAAACCTCACCGCTACTAGCAATCCCGCTTCATCACCGCCTCCACCACCAATGACCACACCCCTCAAGAAGATGCATCACCAGTTGAACATCAAAACGGTCTCTTCGTGTCAGTCCTACCAGCAACGTAAGAGGGGAAGAAGGTTCTCTGATAGCTCAACTTACGACGTTAGTCCTTTGCACAAACGGGCAAAGAAACGAACGGAAGTTGATACTTCAACAGATGCAACAGTTTCTATTGATGAATCTTTGAAAAGTGCCGAGAAGCAATGTGTAGTCGATCACCTGACTAGTGATCTGGATCATGTGACTAGCGATGTGAATCATGTGATTCCTAATCCTACGAGAATTTTACAATCTCGAGAAAGTAAAATGGTACACGCCACAAAAACTGCTAACTCATCGCACCACCTTCCTTCCTACCCTCTCCCTCTCAGCTCAGATCATTTTTCATTGTCACCATCAATGGAAGATCCCTTGACTCAACCACTCTCATATACGTCCCATCAAGACCAAACTGAAGATGAAATTATGAGTGAAATAGTGTCAGAAAACTTCAAAGTATTTGAGCAACAAAATGAACATGGTTCTGATAAAGTGTGTTTGTCTCAGAGGTCAGGGAGTTCACTGACTCTTTCTGATGCTCTCAAAAAGATTAGTGGTGATGGGGGCGTGTCTGCGTTGGAGGATGAGGGTTCTTTGGACAACGAAGGAAATAGTGGAGGACCCGAGAGGTGTGTGTGTGTGTGTGTGTGTGTGTGTGTGTGTGTGTGTGTGTGTACTTTTGTTAAAGATTTGTACACTATTTATACACTATTCATCTCTATATTTAATTATCATGACCTCATCATTCTATCCCTAGGCCACTGTCAGTATGGATAGCTCCAGAACTGCAAGAGACATTAGCCAAAATGAATCAAACTGATTCAACTCTTTTACCGCCTTCAATCCTTGAGAGAGTGTGAGTTCTCTGGACAATATTATATAGCTCTCTTTAAGCAGCTGTTCGGTATGATTGACACCATAATGACTGTGCCCCTATAATTATTAATCCGTGCAGTGCCCAGCCCAAAGGAATGGAACTGGTTTTGTGGGTTGAACCAGAGAAAGTAGTCAAAGCTCACAAGAATACTGAGGTAAAGACATTGCAAAGAAAATAAAATATTAACGTTTACAGTAAAGAGATTTTATTTGGTGCTTCTACCGGTAACTCTATGTACGCATGTGTGTTAGTAATTATTTGGCTCAAGAATAATATCCCCCCCCCCCTTTTTTTTTTATTAGGAAAATGATAGCAGTAACGTTGTTGAGATGGGTGACCAACAGCCTGAGGCAACAGTGGATACCGCTGAAGAAGATGGTGCGGAAATCTTTCAGAGAATGTAAGTCATTTTAGATCGAGATGAATGCTGTCATGGAATTGGGTAGGTATTTAATGAATATAATATTATGTGATCCTCCTTCTTGTATCACAGGGAGAGGGTTGGAGAACAGTGTCACGAGCTCCTGGATTACGATGAAGATGACTCTGAAATGGAATCCGATTGAGCATTCTACATCATCTCTTTTTGCTGGCTTACAAATTTCCCAAATCTTTTTGTCACACTGATATTATGTTTCCACGTGAATGTATGTCCTCCGTGGTTTATATCATTGTAATTTTCTTATCCTGGTTATACGTGTACACTCCAATGCAGTTGTGTCATATTCTATGTTATAGCTGTTGTGCAGCTAAGTTGTTTGTGAAGAATTTAAGCCATTATGTTATCAATATCAATCAGCTCACACGTGTTATTATTGGTTACTTTCAATATTAAAAAAAATCATTATATATGTTGAGAGAAACTGAAAACAAACAAACAAAAAAGGATTATACCATCCCTCATATGATCATGTATAGTTCACAATAACATTTACTTTTAAGAATTGACACACTGTCTGATCCACAGAGTGAAATACGTATAAGATAAAAGTTTCAGCTTCAAGTATATCTGCCAGATATAACCTATAGTCCTATAGTTTTAATAGCCACCTTGGTCTTTAAATTTTGCAGCAATCTTCTCATTATTAGGGTTAAGAGGAGGTAGAGGGACTCCGCTACTTTTGAACAGCCCAAACATTACCTCTGTGTTGAGTGCATTGGCGTTTTGGTTTGAATGAAACCCATCCACAGGCTCGATAAGATCTACTATGTCTTTGCCTGAATCTTTCCACATTTTGAATATTTGTGGTATAGGAGGATCGAAATAAAACACCTTGATGTTTACAAATTTCTCCGTATTCACGAGACTTTTCAAGGCCTTGTTTAGCTCCATTGCACGTTGGGTGGTGAGATTGCGATCAGTTTCGTTGCTGTTCATCCAACCGAAACAGGGTGACACTTGAAGGCAGTTAAAGTAGTCGTAAAAGTTTGCATACGTTACGTCATTTCTGAGCGAACCTATCGGATGGATGTGGTCGTGCAGCGTATTGTAAAGGATTCTTCCATCAACAAGACCTATTGTGATCACGATCGACCCGGGAGCTACAATTGAATCAACATATTTGAGAGTTTCAAGACTACTGGCGTAAAAATCATCCGGTTTTGTCATGTGGTCGAAATCAGGGTGCCCACTACAGACATCATTACCTACTAGAGCAAGCGATAAAAATACCGGTTGATCGTTTTTACCGTGTCTTGCAAAACTCTTGACAATCGTTTTAGCCATAGCAGATGAACGAGCACCATTTACAGCAATGTTCTGGTAGTCGCGATGATTGCAAAGATTAGTTGCTCGCATTCGCAAGTAACTAGAATCCACAGGCCCAGTGATGGAGGAAGGCCAAGTTGAATTTTTGTATCCAGTAGCACTAGACAGCATTGGCCAGTCAAACTCGTTCTCCAAAACAAAGAAAAGATCTTTAAAAGCCTCTACACTCATCTCTTTGCTCGTGAGCCAGGAAGGAGGAATGTGGAAATGAGCTCCGACGCTGTCTCCTAAGATGACGGTGCCATATTGCTGCGTACCTTTGCACCAGAGAGACTCGTACGACTGACCACTTTCAGGATCGACACCAAATATCCCGTTACAGTTGGTATCTTCCACTGCATCATCCTCAGTGTAACGACCTGGATAGACCTTGTTGCTAAAGTCGTTGCAGTCTCTACCTCGCCACGAAACACCTCGAAAGGTGAGTCCGTCTGAGAAATAATCGCCATCAAGGTCTTCGATTGGAAGATGGTCGTTTCCAAACCTATCGATAATTTCGCAAATCGGTTTAATGACGCTCACATTGCACAGATCTGAAGGGAGAGGTAGTCTCGTTTGATCAAGTTGAAGGATACCGACGCTTTGTGATACTTTTAGAGCGCGCTCTCTTGCTTGTACAACCCTCAAACGAATTTCATTGTCTGAGGTGTGTTTTGGTAGCGGAAATAAATGACAGAACTGGCCCGTTTCATTCTTGCAGAGACCAATGGCGTGACAAACTACATCAGGTGTTTCATTCTTCTCCAGTAAATCAATCACAGCTGGTGCAAAGTCTTTCACGATAAGCTGGCATCCTTCGCGGAATCCAGTCGGGAGAAAGTTGCAGAATTTCTCAATACTCTCTGCTACTGATATGTTGTAAACTTCGGCCAGTTGTTCCACTAGACCTACGAGAACAGCACACGTGGCACAAGTGGCACCACCGTTCACGTCCTTCAGGAGAAACTGTTTGAGCCAGTTTGTGGAGGCCGCCGTTTCAGAAGGTCTGGCGTTACCTCCGCGGGCTAGTAGGAACAGAGAGAGAATGAAAATGAAGCTGGCACACAATGTAGTCCTCATCTTGGTTTTGTCAGGTAGTCAGCAGCCTGGTCTGCACTCTGGCACTTAGGGTCAAATGGCATGCAGTGTTGTGAACATGTGACTTGCCTCTTAGTTATTTGGGGGTGGGGCTGCTTGTTGGTGGGCTTTATTTAGAATTGCTTACATGCAATTTTTCTTTATAACCGTGCATGTAATGGAAATCTTCAGTGAAATGACTTATGTTCTCTTATAATTACGTGTATTTATTATTATACAGTAGTTTTATGTACATTGCAGTGATCATGAAAGAGTGCATGAGATATGAATCATATGGGTGAATGAATCAGAGTGCAACAAAGTCAGTGACAGATACACACACACACACACACACACACATGCATTATAATTCAAGTATATACACATACACATTTCTCTCCTCAACTATGTCTCCTCATCGAGAATAGAGTCTAGTGACGTATTGAAAATCCCGGTGCCAGCATTGAGGGAAAAAGACGGGGGAACGGAATTATACCCACTGGTCATTGTCCCCCCATTCACGGCAGTATCAGTCACTCCAAAGTAGTACAAGTCACGATTTGCCTCTGTGATTCCATCCTCTTGTAACCTGTGTCTGCGTCTACAGCAGCAGTAGATGCAGCATCCACAGCACCAGATCAGGGAGGTGAGAAGGATGGAGATGACCGCCAGGGTGGCTAGACCGTAGGGTGTATAGAGAAAGGCCTCGAGATGCTGAGAAATGCTCGCCGGGTCAGCTGTTGTTAATGGTGGTATTGTTGTTGCAAAAGTTGTTGTAGCTTCAGTCATTTTTGCAATTTCAATCTGTGTAGATGGTTCTTCAAGTAGTTAGGTGGTTTTCCTTACAAAGCAACTCAGACCAAGTGTGGTGATATTATGGGAGTAGAGAGTGGGACACTAGCTATATATAGAGAGCTGGTTGAGAGGCCCTGGCAGCTGTCCAGAAATTCTGACTCTGTTTCCTGTTTCTGAGCAGAAATTTGGACAACACATAGATCAATAGAAAACAATAATTAATTGTAGCCATCCTAACAATTATTGCAGTACACAATGCCACCTGTTTTCAATTAGCTACTGCATATTATTTCTCATTAACATTCTTGTCATTTAAGTCTCTAACAAGACATGAAGACACTTGAGTTTTGCCAATAAGGCAAATTCCAGCCTAGCTTAAAGGAATATTTAGGCTAATTCAGTGTCATTAGTATTATGTGTACGATACTTCATAGCTGATTAGCGTGTTTTGTGTGTGTGTGTGTGTGTGTACGTGTTTGTGTGTGTGTGTGTGCATGTGTGTGTGTGTGTGTGTGTGTGTGTGTGTGACAGAGTGCATGTATCGCACAACTCTTCCATTTCCCCTTCATGCAATTGGAATGGAAAGTTCACTACATCAAACAGCCACCATCAAAGAGATGCTGTCTACAATACTACCAATAACTACTTTCCACAAGAAGTGAAAATATCAACTTTGTGTCACTTCATGTTCAACAACATTTCATTATAAATCTTCAAACCATTACATCATGTGATAAAAATACAAAACATTTTAAATCAAAATTGAATAACAAGAAATTTATAAAGTTTTGTCTACAATTTGCAATAGAACCAATTATACGTATGACAACCAACAAAGTATTACACTGTTTGTTAATATGAAAAGTACCTATGTGAATTCTGCGTGGCGGATCCTATATTTATACACATAGCCAACATAATTATATGTTACTATTGTCTATATGTGATTAGGGAGTGCCAAGACATAGTAACAGTGGCTGTATCGGTACAATGGCGGTGTGTGTTGGCAGACAAGAGTCAGTGAGACAGCAATCCTTGAGGCACTGGTTCTGTGTGCATATATCTTGTGCACGGATCTATCCAGCCAGTCATCCATGCAGCAACTATTGTATTTTGATCATGGGTGTCTCCGTCCAGAGTACAACTCATTTAGCACTACATTGTGAGCTGCATTCACACAATAATGTCTCAAGGTATTGATCTATAGATGTCTCGGAAAATGCATTATTTATTCTGCTGCCACCAAAGTTGATGCATGGCTCAATACTCTCTCAATAGATCAATCAATGGGACATGCCCCTCCTCTAATTGTGAATGAAACATGCGGGGACTCTGTATGTACACACTACAGAATGACCTCTGTACTCTCCAATAGCGTAACAAATTGGCAATATACGATTCATATATTAGTACAAGCCTATATATGGACTTCAAAATAATCTTTAGAATTTACGGCTCTTATGCATGCATGCTTGTTTGACTCTAGCTTACTGTCACAAGGAATAAGAAAGCTGTGACTTGAATGTTGCCGACATCGCACCATAGCATGCCTGCATGTACCACATCAATGGGTTGTTACTCAATAAATCTCAGTCTAGAATCAAGGAGCTTGGCAATCAGTATGCTACTCCTCCACAAAACGCACATGGGTCCACGTTAGAACTTTAACCACAATCATGCCGAATTGACTGAATCGAGCTAGTGTACAGCTGGCCAATAAGATGCGAGGTAACTCCTTTCACTGTCCACTCTAATTGTATTATAGATGGTGCGGACAGGTGGGCTGGCCTTTTGAATAAATCTATATCAATACATACTCAAGTTAACATAATTTGGTTTGGCCTAGCTGCATGGTTGCTATGGAGCTATCGCATTGAGATAAAACTTATTGTGTGTCACAGCAAATGAGCTCCACTAGACAATTTCAAAATCATATGCATTAATGTTATAAACCTCTGCCTAGTGTGTCAAAATGCTCCATTATACTTGTTGCCAAGTTCATGGCTACAATGAAAAGTGGAAAGACTAGCTTTCACAGCAGGCTCACAAAACAGCTTAGTAGATGCATGGACTTTTTTTTTGGTATCAAGCCAGATGTTGAATAAACCACTTGCTATTGTTATTGTATACAGTTAATGCTTAAAATTCTGAACATCGGCCAAGATCTTGCTGAATTATGGAATTATTGTAAAGCTCATCATCGTGAAAGAATGCTGCCTGGGGAAAAATGTGGCAGTTCCAAAAGTTAGATTACAGCTCCTTACATGTAGAATGACTGGTAACAGCTTGGATCTATATATGAGACCATTGATAGCAAGCCAATTAAGCGGTTGCATGCACGAAGTATATATATAGAGTGAATGGTACGGTCATATTGCAGGACATATTTGTAAATATTTAATGTCAAAGAAGGCCGAGGTATGGGGTTAAACAGAGAGTATGATTATGGAAATGACGGTAGTATTCAAGTATCACCAATGATACGGCACAAATGGGAACATTTGCAAACACACAAACACATGACAGAGGCCATAATTATGCACACACACACACACACACACACACACACACACACACACATTGCAATACTACACAAATAGACGAATGTATATACACAGAAATTTTCCTGATCGAAGCACATGCATATACAGGTTTCTGTCTACATGCATGTATACTAAAAGCTTGTCTACCACCAACACAGCACAATAGCCAGACCAACAGACTCAACAAACACAATATAATTACATAGACACACTATTAATAAGTAATGCTATACAGGTATTAACTTTATAAGTTTGACTAGTCAGTCAATTGACAAACACCAATACATACACAAATCATACCTGGCTACCTCAGAATATCATGCACATACCCCCACCAATAATATGACATTGTATGCTCCAGCAATAGGTTGCCTTGTTTATACACCATGATAGTAATGGATGGCAGCAATGTATTAGAATGAATGGTATGTACAGTTAGGGAGCATCAATGGAGTATATAATTGAAGCTAATTCGTTTAAGGTACATAATTTTCCATTGGAGTAACCAACAAGAACTAACAAACAACAGATCAGATCATCCATCCAAGACACTGAACTGTACATACATGTTCCAATGCACTTTCATGCACTGCTATATACTTGTGTTAGTTTGAATGCTATAGCATGAGAGCTGCAATACACAAGTGAATACCCCAGACTGAAGCTCAATGCTTTTGGGTTTCATTCTATAGCTAAGAAAATTAACAATTTACTATAAATACCATGTACCTAGCTTGCTAAGTATTTCAGCATGCTGACACTGAATGGATTTTACAAATAAAATTATATTTGACTGATTGCTTACCTCTAGATCTGTAGGAGTTGTTCTATCAGGTTTATATAGTCAGCTTCCTTTTTCTTGTGTTGACCAAGAAAACCTTCAATTAATCTTCAAGGCTAAACTAGTGTCCGCTGATTCTGTCAGAACTACTTTATACTGCATTGCATCTCGATCTGCACATGTGGACTTGTTAATAGACCGGAAGTAAACGCACCGAAGCGCTAACTAGCTACAACTTCCGGGTCTATGACGTCATCAAATCCACAAACTGTCTAATCTCTGGGCACCCGCCGGCCATGAGTGGAATAACAGGAGAGTCATTGAAAGCCAAACTGGGAGAAAATCTACAAGCAACGCACGTTGTAAGTAGGGTACATACAAGTGTCAAATCACAGACCATCAATATCACGTGATCCCTAGGAGAACAAAGACATACCTTTACATATTATTACCCCTTATGAAAAACTTAAACAGTAAATATTCTTATGGTGACTTACCACTCTTGCATGTGTGTGTGTATGTCTGTACCTGTGTAGGAAGTGGTAGATATGTCTGACGGATGTGGACTGAAATTTGAGGTTGTCGTGGTGTCGTCACTGTTTGAGGGTAAGCCCCTGCTATCAAGACATCGTCTAGTGAATCAATGTCTGTCGGAGGAGATGGAACACATCCACGCATTCAGCCAAAAGACATACACACCAGAACAGTGGGAGAAGAGAAAGTCCTCTTCTTGACCGATTTCTACTGTGTGACAAAATTTTAAATACATGTCCACTTTTAGCCTCATAAACCAGGCCTTCTCCACTCTAGCTGGTTTATTGCTAATTTAAGCGTGCATGGTTAGTAATAAAAATGTGCAGGGAGGGCCTGGTTTATGAGGCTAGTAATTTCATTACTACATAATTATTATCTACCATTTTCAGCACTGGTTTTCTGTTTTTGTTTTTGTGCAGATTTCTAAGACTTAGTACCCTTTAAACATACTTCAAACTCTTTCATTTGGCATTATTTATAAGCAATATGATGTGATGGATAATATTATGTCATTGATCAATATTCATGATGTACGATGAGAATGAACACAAAGCATATCACAGTAATGCTTAACAATGCACCATAATAAGGTCACATAAAATTAATAATAATAATTAGCATTTTCAGTAGGTTTTGTCCTTTATATAGATGGATATACATAATTTAAATTTTATAGACAGACAATATTACAAGCACTGTGTACAAAATGAATAGAATGGTCGAAAGTTCAGCAGAGAGTGAGAGAAAGAGAGAGAGAAAGAGAGAGAGAGAGAGAGAGAGAGAGAGAGAGAGAGAGAGAGAGAGAGAGAGAGAGAAAGAAGAGAGAGAGAGAGAGAGAGAGCGAAACAAAAAATTATGACAGAAGCAGCAAAAAATACACTGAAAATGTATACTATGGAGGTCAATTGAATGAGCCACATACAATACATACAATTACGTACACATGTATGTGTCTAGTGAAGATAAATGATGTTGGCTGGTAAATGGTGCATAAACACACACACACACACACATACAGTGACAATGGACATTGGAAACAAACATGTACAGGAAAGAGCAAAAGTGTGTGTCTGTATGAGAGAGAGAGAGAGAGGTTTAAAAATTGCTGATTTGGTGAACTCAATTTTCTATTAAATTTTGTTGAATACATACTTACATACATAGATATTAAACAATGGCTTTAAATACAAAGTCACATATTGGTGGGCATTATCTGGAATGATCTAAATCTAATGCAGTAGCAGTATCATTCGAAGCGGTCCTAGGATTTGGAGCAGTGGATGAAGGATGTGTCATACCAGGAGTAGGCAGGACAGTATTATGGTGTACTGTGCCGTGAACTTGTGATTCTAATAAACCGGAAAACTTGGCGGGAGTAGCACTGATGCCATCTTCCATCGGAACATTATTAAACTCACTCGCAGCATGTTGCTGCTTTGTAAAGGTTTGAGTCACCGAATTTGAATAGTTTGACGGTACATTTGTCGACATGAAATCCGACACCGGGTTCCATACCGTTCTCCCTTTATAAACCATCGAAGAGTCACGCTTTGAAGAGTGTGACAAGGCACTCGACGAATCTGTACCGGAATCAGTTCCAAGAAGTTTTGAAAGTTCGCTAATCCCTCTCGTAGCACTTTCTAAATGATCCTCTTCTTCTTCTTCGGCTAGAGAAGGCTCTGTGGTGGACGAGAGAGGGAAACTGAGCGACCGTGTGTAAAGGAGAAGCGAAGATTGCTGAGGATTGAAAGCAGGTATGATGGAGGCCAAAGAAGCTGTCATATCTCCACCACCACTTGTCGTTGAACTATTGTGAGATGAAGATGAACCAGTGTGCACTTGTTGATGATGGTCACCTTTAGAGTGCTGTGGAGAAGTTGAACTGTTGTGGTGAATGTGACGAACATGGCCTTGTTCAGTTGAAGTTACCTCGCCACGAGCTAAAGCAGCCGAGCTTGTACGAGTTACACTTCTTGGTAGGTTGTCTACGGATGACGCTGAAAATGTTTCGTTGCTGCTTGACAAAAGCAAATCAGAGCTTGGTTCGGAATCCATCTGGTGGTTAGAACTCGAAGGAACAGTAAAATTACCACTGGTTTCGTTTTGAATACCAGACGACTTTGAACTGGGAAAAGTTTCGCCGCTCAGATCAGCAGGTATACTGCTCTGAGTATCAATTGAGGAGATGGTTGTAGGGGAATGTCCACTTCTACTGGTATCAACAGGAGTGGGGTAGCCAGTAGTGCTGTTGCTCGATGGTCCCATCACAGCTGACTGATCACGATGAGCGTGTTCAGATGCTGGTGTTATGCAAGCGTACTGTCTATACACATCTGACGCTGCCGACGAAGATAAATCAAACAATAAAGGATCTTTCAAAACAGCAACTGTAACACAATGACAGTACATACACACACAAAATGCACAAGAGAAGTGGGCCTATTCAAGAATCATCATTTCTTACATGCAGTGGGCTGACTGCAGCAGGGGAATTGTGGACTCCAGTTGGAGTGACACTATCGCTGGTAAGATTCGAACTACTTGCTGCTGAATCAGCACTATTAGGCATATCAATCTGTGAGGGTGCACGACGGTTCACGTCCACAGACAAACGAGGTCGTTTGGCAGGGGTTTCCTCCTCAAATCCACCATCGCCATGGTAATGAGCATTAGAATGAAAATGATGAGCAGAACTCGATGACGATCGATAATTGTGATAATGATAGGGGTTACGACTCCCAGCGCGGGGGTCGCTCTTGGACTTGTAAAATCCCCCCGAACTTGAGGGGCCAGCGTAGCGGTCCACGGAGCCACTCCCACCACTAGCAGAAGAGGACGAAGTGTCGTTAGAGTACCGATGATAGGGGCCCCCTCTGAAATGAGTAGCCTCAGAACTAGAGAAATAGAAGTGTACAAGTAAAATTGCATGTTTTTTTATAACTGATTTTCACAGCTTCTACAACTCGTAAGCAAGTAGTCCAGAGGGAGCTAACAACACACAAAAGACAAACTTCCTAAAGACTAAACATACGCTACCACATTGTGTTTTGGCACCATACCTTACTCCTGGTATGGTACACACATTATAAGGGTCAAAGGTCAATGATAGTGGGCATTAATTAGAACACAACGTTGTCTATGGGACATTTGTAGTACATGTATCATGTGTGCATGTACATGTGTGTACAAGTACAAGCCATCATACCTATCTCTGTCTAAATCTCTGTGGTTGTAGTGCTTGCTCCCATGAAACTCAGACAGCATCGAGGGCCTCTTTCTTGAGAACCGATTCACATTGTGAGAAAGATCCCTGAGCAAAAAAAAAAAAAAACATAAAAAAAAAAACAGAACACAAAGAGTTTATTAAACACAATTCTGCCATCTAAATGCCTAATTTTAGGTCAATTTTAGCACAGTCTTTATGACCATAAAAGTACACAGTAAACAAAGGAGGTAAGGTTGATAACACAGATTTGTTCAGAGAAACGGCTACACGCGTGTTACAATCGCACATAATACGACCCGAAAACAATAAACATACTCCATACAGCAAGAAGGAGCGGTCTCCACACCAAACAGCTAACCGAAGCGGTGACTGCATGGGTACACTGTGGCTAAACTGATTAAAAAACTGACCTGGAGTCCCGTCTTGAACTTTCCGAGTCAGTTCTTCGACTGGACTTCATTACGTAGGCAATAGAATCGCAATAAACTCTTTAGTTGTCTTCTGTTATACTCGAAAAGGGTAAAAGGTCCACCTCAATCGGTGGCCATTTTCTTCTTGAGACATTCGAAACAACACGTGACAGCACGTGATTTTAGTAAACTAGAAAGGTCAAAGTACGCTAAGTGTACCATCTGGTGCGGTGCCACGTGACATTTTTAATAGTACATTCACGAGGTCGTCGCAGCCACTTTACTCCTGGAAAGGACTATTAACCATCTTTCAGAGTCTCTCTCTTCTCCATTGGTCTTCCAGCATGGTAGGTTTTGATTCGTGAAAATGTTTTGTAAACCATTGATGTATTGCATCATTTTTGGGTGTGTTAGGGGGTGTGTTTTGTAATCATAATACTCACAAAATTCACACTGTTATTAACTCTCACCTTATGATTTTCGTTTTCTCTTCCAGTCTAGGTACCATGAAAAGGGAACCAAGGTAAAAAAAAAGTGTTGCGAAGTTCGTCAATCATTTATAGTAATTAACAATTAAATATCTATACTCTATACACTTTCATAGCCTGATGGACCAGGTCGCTTCCTAGCATTCGATCATGTCACTTTCTGGGTCGGAAATGCGATGCAGGTATGTGTAATATTAAATCAATATCACATTAGGAAGCATCACACACACACACACACACATGTATGT
>CAXIPT010000007.1:5502287-5552287 GCA_964030475.1 Tethya wilhelma | reverse complement strand
ATGGATTTTATGCTGAGCTGCCTCCTACCCATGCAGGTGAGTCAGGGTCCCGGGGAAATGTGACCACGTCCACTTTTCGGCAGAATCTGACACTCCTTTAGTCTTTGTACATGCACTTGTGTAGACAGATTGTGCATGTACTGTATACACAAACAGATGCACAAATGATAAGCATGGCAATTGATTACATGCTAACTTAAATACTAACATATTAATGAGTCTATTGTACAGTAGAACCTCCGATAGTGGACCCTCCAAGACACTATTATAAACCTCTCAACAAAGGACAATATAATTCTTGGTTCCCGAAAATTCCAATTCCCTATTGTAGCAATATTAATATACTCCAAAAATTAAGAGGACAACCTCTCTACAAAGGACAAACAAGCCAAATTTATCTCATTCCCAAAGTGTCCTTTGTTCGGAGGTTTCACTGTATATATATAGTCAACAATACATAATACTAATACATTGATATTATTGCTAAAATTTTCATTAAGACCCTGTTTTTATTATGACCATTTCTCATTCAACATGCACGCAAAATATTCAATTTCAATTCAAATTTCATAATGTAAGCATTTGATCAAATTCAATTGCAAATGTTCAATCATAATGTCACACTGTACAGTGTTTGTTCTAACTACAGAATCAATATTTGTCCAAGTCTCGACAAATAAACAAGTAAAAGTCAACGATAACCACAAGTTGTGATATGCTATGTAAACTATATATACACTGACAAATGCAATGATACCGTGAGTAAATAAATAAACACGTGTACGCATAAAAAATGGAAATTGAAAGTTGATAAATACAAAAACACACACACACAAACAAACTGACTCTCTGAAGTGATTAGAGAGATCAGTGCCTACAATCTATATCACTCCTAAACAAGTGCCTTCCAACTACCCACACAACCACGAGCGTATTAACACAACCTAGACCTAGTTTGATTTCACTGTGACTTCATTCTTCAGCAATGGGTTCGTAAAAGGTGCTCTCTCCGTGCTAAACTCTGCAGCACCAATGTGTTCTCTCTCTTGGCGGCGATCGAGCTCCTCTTCTCTTTCGTCCAACTCGTCTATGAGCTCTTGGAAGCTTGTCACAAACCAAGGAGCTTTGGCTTTGACTTTCTCTCTCACGACATTACCACCAAACCCAATAAAAGTATCCTGTGTTTTGTGTGTGTGTGTGTGTGTGTGTGTGTGTGCGTGTGTAATAACACGGCATGTAAAAGCTTAGAAGGGTTGCTACCTCAAAAATGAATCCACCTGGGTATACATGACCACATACATAACCCTTTCACCACCGCAACATTCTGCTCTATAATTATGTACAATAGTCGGGCATGTAAACTTGAATGTGTTGAAACTGTAGCCTCGTTCTCAGGTCTTCCCCCGGGCACATATTTTATGGGGAAGGCCTGGGTTAGCCTCGACCCAAGACCCTGGGAACGAGGCTAGGCCTGGGTATACATGAGGTTGCTGAAGCTGCATGCTTACATCCACAATTCCACGAACATATGATTAGGAAGCTGGTAAGTTCCTTTGACAGTTAATGCTGTGGTGCTTTTACACATTAACACATCTTTTGTGCTTATTGTTCAGCATGAAACACCACCACCCATGCAGAGTGACTGGTGTGGTCCAGCTACATAGCCAGGCAACAGGTGGGGACCAGTTTGTGTGTGTGTAAAGTGAGCAGCTGTGTTGTACTAATGAGCAACTTACAGCAGGTGGACAGGCCTCCATATCAGTAGCACCATCTCCAATCATTACCACACTGTGTGTGTGGGGAGAGAGAGAGAGAGAGAGAGAGAGAGAGAGAGAGAGAGAGAGAGAGAGAGATCATTCACACACAAAAGGAGATGCCAAATAACAAAAGAGAGTATAAAACTATATGTAGCCAAAATGAATTCTTTCCTAAAGCCACAACATGTCCATATACAGACTAATGGAATTCTCAGACTAGCTATATTATAGTCCAAGAGAGAAAAAGAATCAGTGCTAGCTTACTCACATGTTGTGCTTCTTTTTCAACTGTGCCACAACTCTTGTCTTGCCTCCAGATCGACTGGTAGGCTCAGCTTCATCAAAACCAGCGTATTCACCTGAAAATGAAAAACAAAAAACAAAATAAAAGCATTCAAATGCACACTTTCACACAAGAAAAATACTACCTTCTTATCAATACCTCCCCCCCCTACCCCTACACACACACACTCTCCCTAAATAAACACGAGAATAATAACTATTATTACTAATCATTAATAATCACATACCCTCTTCGTTGAAGAGAATTCTGTTAGCGTAGACATTCCTCTTGGGAATTCCTAGGTATTCGGCCAGGGAGTAGATTAAACTACGAAAGCCTCCAGATACCAAGTAGACCGTCGTTCCTCTCGCATGGAGCAATGATATCAAATCCCTTTAATTAGAAAGAAAAATCGAAACAAGTGACAAGTGGAAAATGTTAAAAGTAGTGTAGGAATTCTTACTCAATTCCTGGGGTTAAAATCTGCGATGGCTCCACAAGGTTGTTAAAGTCTGTCAATTGTTGCAGTGTTGGGTTTATGATTTCCAGTCGTGATCTTAGCGCATCTTGGAAGAGCACCTTCCCTCCCATAGCCTTCTTTGTCCTATATATAGAACAAGAGACAATTGAATTCCATAACACCCACCCACACTACACAATGCCATTGTTCAACCATTCATTGACACTGATTTACACTATGCTTCATTTGTTGGTGTGAATTTCATCTGCCAAACCTGATAGCCTTATTTGGGACCCCCCCACAGAAGGTCACTCGTGCAGCGCATGTGGCCTGACTGGTTTTGCGTGACCTTTTCAACACACACCCAAACGTGTAAAACAGGTTTCTTTGCGAACAACCGCCTACTTCAATTCTTGGGCCTACAAAAACGCACAACACACACGCTTTGCAACCAGACCACATGGCATGAGTTTACAGGATAAGCTGCTTAGTGTTCTAACTCACCATTCGGCAACTTGCTTTCCAGTACCGCAGTACTCCGCGAGTTTATCGATACCTTCCTCTACGATCAGTGTGCTGTCTACGTCGAAACAGACGGCATCGGCTCTCTTCAAGATGTCTCTGGGTATGGACGTAGGGACGTTGCTGTTGGTAGTATTCGTGACAGGCATTATGATGATGGTGATGGTCTGGACTGCGTAAAATGCTCTTTGACTTACTGTGTTTCGAAACAGTGTGGCGTTGTTGAAGAAAGAGAGTGTTGGGTGTGAAAGTCGTTAGCTAGTTAATAAAAAGCTGTTCTCTAAAATGAGATAAAAGCTCAGAAACACTTCTATAAGAAGTATTTATCGAAGCAAAAAAACAGACAAATGATTGTCATGAAACAACAGCAGTTCCCCGACTTTGCTTTTATACTACTGCTAAGACATGGGTGTGGCATTCATGCATGGCGGGTTTTACGCGGCAAAGTAATTACCATTATGCAAAATATTTATAATATTGAACAGTTTCTTTTATCTTTGGTCTNTAAAATTACCACTGGTTTCGTTTTGAATACCAGACGACTTTGAACTGGGAAAAGTTTCGCCGCTCAGATCAGCAGGTATACTGCTCTGAGTATCAATTGAGGAGATGGTTGTAGGGGAATGTCCACTTCTACTGGTATCAACAGGAGTGGGGTAGCCAGTAGTGCTGTTGCTCGATGGTCCCATCACAGCTGACTGATCACGATGAGCGTGTTCAGATGCTGGTGTTGTATGCATCGAAGACAGAGAGCTGTTGGCAGTAGTTGTAACATTAGCTGTCGTGCTTTCTCCCCGCGTGGCACAAGACACTTTAGGAGCTGTGGAAGTACTTGCGTTAGAAGTGCTGCTACCGGTGCTGGAGGTGACCGTATTCGATTGCGTGGCTGCAACGGCTGCCACTAGATTTGACAAAAGATCGAGATTAGAAAGGTCCTCAGTGTTGGCTGAAATACCGAGGGTTTGTGCTAGTGTAGAGGCAACTGTGGGAGAGGACGAAGACCCAGTAGTTGGGTGCTCGTTGGAGCTGTTTGAATTGGAATTCAAGCTGTAATTTTTCGATCCTGAATTCAAAACCGTTTCAGCTTTGGATGAGGAGGACGCAGAAGAAGAAGCGGCAACACTAGTAGCAGTACCACTTGTGCTATTAGTTCTCAGAGACTTTGAAGCGCTGCCATTTCCCGATGTGCCTGAAGTGAGATGACTGAGTAGAGTATTGACTTTAGATTTGTTGGAAGAACTTTCGCTGCCAGCACTCGCGGATTGATGCTTCGAAGAGCTTGCTTGTGTGACAATTGCCTCCAAGCTCGTTATGACAGGAGCTTGGGCAAGTAACGATATAGCGTGAGACCCGGTACTCGTTGAATTCAGAGGAGTGAGATTTTGTTGAGCCAACGACACCAAAATGTTGATGGTTTGATGCATGTCAAGGTAAGCAGTCGTGGGAGTGCTGTTGGAAGTGGTCTGTGAGTCTTTGTGCATTGTGGTACGGGTTGATTGTGGGCGGGCATTAATTGGAGTCGTGGGCACAGAGTGAGCGCTAGTTTTAGCAGTGGTGTTATTAGCTAGCTGTAATGCAGGGAGAGAGTGAGAAGATGAAGAAGAGGAGGTCTTTGGAAGTTCGGCCGGTGAAGCGGCAGCAGCAGCGTTTACGAGTGCTTCAAAAGCAGACGTACCGTTCGAGCTGCTACTAGTGCTAGTGGATGGAGGATTTAGAGCAATCATTGACTTAAGTGAAGGGCTATCCCCTCTGTGCTTAGAATAGGAAGCAGGTGGCATTATGCCGCTGCGATTGCCAGCGGTCCTACTTGTTGAGCTGAGAGACATTCGAGTGAGATTTGAGCTTGGGCGGGGAAGATGCAACATTGAGGATTTCGGTCGATCTGTAGGTGCAGAGCGTGCCCGGCTACGGAAGGCAGATGTCTTGTTATCATTCAATGGCACAATGGTGCTCGAACCGGCGGGACTGAGAAGCGAAGGAGAGAGCTTACTGGTCGAATTGCTACCACTCCGTCGCTGGCTGTTTGGCGGGCGGCCACGAGGTGCTCTAACGGGAGACAATGAAGGATTCTTCCCAGAGCCGGCATTTCGTGCGAGGCTGGGAGAAACCACAGCAGCTGCAGCAGCAATGAGAGAGAGGCCAGTTGTGCCTTGGAATTCGTAGCCAATCGAGTCTGGAGAACGAGCGTAGGAGTGATCGTGAAGCGCCACCTCGGGCGGGACAATGTTGTTGAGAGCTTCGGCGGTGGATATTAACAGATCGAGGGCGTCTTCTGATGAACGGTAGGTCGAGCTTCCTTTTCGCCCGCCACGCCGACCTTGTTCGGTAACTGCAGAGGATTTTGTCGAGGATCCGTCTTCGGGACTAGAGTCTGTGATGGTGCTCTCACTTTCAGATTCGTCCGAGTTGCTCTCCATTTCTGAGCCACTTTCAGTGTTTTCGCTGTCACCATGGAGTGGACTGAGCAGGGTGGCCTGTTGAGCCTGCTTTGGTGTCTGTTTTTGAGCTTTCTTTTTCGCTTCCGCCATGACAGTTGAAACGGCCTTTCTGTGTTCAGCTTTTCGTCTTAACCTCTCGGCATTCTAGAGCAAAAGAATCCATAGATAAATGAAGAGAGAGAGAGAGAGAGAGAGAGAGAGAGAGAGAGAGAGAGAGAGAGATCATACCTTCATTTTGCTGTGCTCTTCTAATGCTTGGAAGAGTTGCAACTTTTCATCATTGCACAGTTCGTCGTAAAACTGCTTGCATTGTGTGGCTGTCTTGCGACCTCCGACCTCCCTATAGACCTTACCCCAGGCTCGTCCGTACTTCCTTAGTCCTTCCTTCAGACATTCAATCTCCTCATCACACCATTCACCGTAGGCTGCAGGGTGTGTGTGTGTGTGTATGTAAGGATCAATATTTTCAGAAATTTCGTGATTGGACCAAATATCAAATATTGGCATTCTAAAACATTGGTTCACAAACATTAGTCCTAAACAGCAAAGACAGACTTTTCAAAAACACATTGCGCCATGAAATTTAGAGCTACACAGTATATAATGCAGATACGATCCCAAACTTTATCAAAATTCAAAACTTTTCAGAACAAGAAAGCATACATGTTACTAACCTGGTTGCTCCACCCTTGCTGGTTGTGGTGGTTCGCTAAGTGACTCTTGCTTCATCTTGTCCTCCCCGAAGGTGGGAGGGTGAGAGAGAGAGGGAGAGGTCGAGAGGAGAGAGGAGGAAGATGGGTGAAGATCAGATGGCTTGAAGTAGGACTTCTTTCGCTTGAAGTTGGCCTTTCGGACAATTTGTTTGAAGTTTTCGCTCTTCTTGGAGAGATAGTAATATTTGACACATTCAGCAGGACTCTGGTGTGTGTGTAAAAGAGAGAGAGAGTTTGTGTGTGTGTGTATCAAATGATACATCCATTGAAGTATGACACAGTACACCAACCTTGTTTGGCAAGAAAGAAGATATGAGTTCAAAGTTCTTTGGATAGAGCAGATACCTATACAAGCACACACACAAGAACAAACATTAGAATCACTTCATACTGTATCAGAGAAAGAGAGAGAGAGAGAGAGAGAGAGAGAGAGAGAGAGAGAGAGAGAGAGAGAAAACCTGGAAATTCAAGACTAGAGAACAATTTTCCCGTAAACTCACTTTTCTCTGAAAATGCTCTTCTCTTCTTCACTCCAAACATTAACAAGCTTTGTCTCGCGGTACACGGCCATCGGGTCGGCAATGAGTCCATTGGAGCTGTAAAACCGGACGCCCTGCTCCCTCTTATCGATCACCATGGGAGGGATGGAGGCGTGGGTCTTGTGGTAGCGTACGGAGGCCTCTTCTTGTTCGAGGAGCTCGATGGCCAGCTCCGAGAGGTCAGCATCACTTCTAACGACACCAAAGCCTCGCTGGTCGACTCTAGAGGGAGATCAAAACACAAGCACTGAAAACTTTTCAACAAATCCTTTCCATATAGTGGGAAATCATTGCACACATATTTGGCTGTGTTTTCAAGAATTGTAATAGTTCTGAAAACTATTCAAGTATGAGCTTTTGCTGATCAATCCAGTATGTTTTACTAAGATAAAAATTATAACTGCAAAATCGCTAAGATTTACCAACTTTAGGTACAAGTTTAGAAAGACGTTAGTGTACCTGGTGAATCTTTCCTGTTGTTCTCTTCTGTGTTTGAGTTCAGGGAAACACTTCTCAAACAATTCTCTGTTCTTGGCATCTTTAGTTCTGAGGGAACAAAAATGATGAGGTGATTACTCTCTCTCTCTCTCTCTCTCTCTCTCTCTCTCTCTCTCTCTCTCGCACACCCACCCACACACACACCTCTTCTTGCTGCTCCCCTCCATTTTGTTCACCCTCCTCTCCCACTCCACGGACAGAGTGTCGTAGCGTTCACACAGCTTGAGCTCACTCTGGTGTCTCCTCACCTTCCTCCTCCTGATGTACTCAACCAGCTTTGGACGAAACTTGCAGTGGCTACAGGAGGAGAAGTTTTTAAAAAAAAATAAACAACTAGCCAAATAATAAATTGTCATTAGCAGTGGATTGTATAACAGAGAGTCTGTGTGGCATATTTCTCATGTAAGTATTGAATAGTTTTGAAGTGAAACTTCAAAAAATACTAATACTACTTATTCTATGATTAGTTGAACTGTTTTAAAAGATTCTGTATAATAATATTATTGTTGTAAGCTTTCATCAGTAATTTTGTGCCACATAATTTTTGGAGCTGAAGTACACTAGTTATGATGTAACCATTTAGTATGAATGTACAACCATGCATCCAGGAATAGGGGCGTGGTAGTATCGTATGTTAAAAGACTCACTTGAGAATAGTCTGGTGATAGTCTGGCACCTCAGAGGGTTGGTGGTAGAGAGGCTGAAACATGAGTACATATGTACAGCGATAGGGTGCAGTAATAGACACACACACACACACACACACACACACACACACACACACACACAGCTACCGTAAAAATTTTGTTTTCACAGCTAAAATAAAGCAAGCAGCAAAAATTGCATTTTTATCCTACATGATAAGCTTTACCGAAACACCCACAAGGTAAACAAGCAAAAATTTTACAGATGAAACCCTTACTGGCAAAAAAACAACACCACCCAAAACTTATCTAAACACTCACCACGACTCCCATGAGGGGGAGGGGAGGAAAGTGAAGGGGGGCAAGAACCATCTGAGCAGACCGGGCTTTAGTCTGGAAGAAGATAAACAAACGGCAATAAAAAATGAATCACCAGTGATCGACATTACTTCCAC
The DNA here is from genome assembly GCA_964030475.1 of Tethya wilhelma. Taxonomy (NCBI): domain Eukaryota; kingdom Metazoa; phylum Porifera; class Demospongiae; order Tethyida; family Tethyidae; genus Tethya; species Tethya wilhelma. Next base: position 5,543,978 of record CAXIPT010000007.1, on the reverse strand, counting down.
AAGTTGACACAAACAATGTAACCATACATGAAAAGAATTCAGTCATTGCTAATGCATTTTAACACACGGCACTCGAGCACACACACACGATTGAGGTAGCTAGCTACATACAGTAGTGTTTAAAGATTATTGGGCTGCATTGATGATTTGTGATTTACAACAGTAGTAGCCATTCAAGTCACCACCCAGCACTACTCTGTTAACCTTTCTTTAAGTCATTTTCCCTCATCGAAAACTTTGTTAACTAGGCAGCTACATGTAGCTACAACTCTTCTCAATCATGCATGCATGTTTCAGTGCTATGTATTGAAACACAATAAAAGAATAGCCAAATTCTTTCTCCATTTCTATATACACAAATACAGACAGTGTGCATTTGTGTACAAATATTGTACCTTATTCTCAGCATAGATGACGTCACACACAGACCTCTTTGAAGCTACCCTCGCGACATCACCACTAGAGGGACTTTCAGGAGAGGCAACGCCCAGGTCTTCGTCTTCCTCTTTTCTTTCCTCCGACTGATCGCCCGACTGTGACTCACGGTGCAGGTCGTCCGCTAGTGAGGGTGTGAGGGGTGATGTGTGAGGGGTGGAGAGGGGAGGGGATAGAGCCAAAGATGATTGCAACTTGGCACTCTCTTCAAGCTCCGCCTGTACAATGGACATAAGTTATCCAGTGAATTAGCTAGGGACTGACAAAGTAAGCAAAGATAAAGAGAATTTATTCTTAAGCAATACACACAATATAACACTGCAAATGTGAGTGCACACACACACACACACACACACACACACACACACACACACACACACACTTTATACAGTACCTGTTTCTTCTGCAGAGCTGCAATCTGTGTCTCAGTGGCCACAATATCACGATCGACCTTCTCCATCATCTGCAGGAGCTCCTCTTTACTTGGTAAACTCAACTTCGGAGTGGGAGACACAGGAGACGTGTTAGCACCACGGCCGGAGATAATTGGAGCAGCTATGGGTAGTCCCTGGTGATTAGTAGTGGTTAAAGAATCAGTGGTGTTGGGAGGAAAAGATTTGGAAACTTTGTCCTCTTCTTCGTCTCTCAAGAGCGAGTCATCATCATCACTGTCAATGTCTTCAAGGTAGGCACTGAGACCACCACCAGCAGATCCCTGGNGTAGTACCCATGAAAAGAGCTTACTTTGTGCTGTCAAAGTTGGCTCAACACATAATTTCTGGTTCTCTGGAAATCGGTTTCAAGTAAGTCAGTTAGTAAGTACGTACGTTAGCAGAACAAAAATGGCACTGTTGTGGCTTCCCACTAGCGCTCACTACTAGTGCTGGGGAAAGTTTTTGTGAGCTTTAGGCCTTACATGCAATTGGTAATCTGTCAGTAAGAGCCTCTGAGCACCTTTGAAGGTTTAATTTTGTTTGACTAGATTTTTATAGTGGCCAACATTTTGTATTGTATTTATGGGACAGTTGGTCCATTCCTACTATACGTACTACTGTACGTATGATATTGGCTGGTGTGCATTACCTGTAGTGTCTCGATCTGTGCATCAAACAGCTGGCACTCTCTCTCCATCTTACTGGCCGTCTCTTGAAGCACCTCTCTCTCCCTCACCAACCCAGTCACCTTCTCCTCTAGCTCCTCACAATACATCTCCAGAGCTTTCAAATCATCTTCGAAAGATCTCTTCCAATTTTCCACTTCGAGGCCCCCAATCTCAGCCATTGCTGACCAGTTAGTCTGTGCCATGGTTGAGTTTAGACCGTGTTTTGAGAGAGAGGATGAAAACGATTTAGCAGTGTTCGCAAGAAGTGCGTGCGTGTCCGAACATCTCACACAGAGTGCAAAGGTAGTCGCAGTGGTCTGTGTAGAAGTGTGACAACATTGTAACCTGGTAGCATTTTGTACTGACGAGAAAGGTACTGTGTTTATATGAGGAGATGGCTCTATGAGTGAATGAGGTTTGAGAGGATTTTGGTCGATTTTAGACTTGAGTACGTTTTCCAGCGACTGAAAGCCACTGCTTCCTGAGAAAGACGAGAGACTGTTGATTCTCAGTGTACCCATTGCCTCGTACGGCACGAGAGAGCTGGAGGAGGTGAGAGGTCTACTTTCAGGGACGAGGGGTTTGACGTTGGTTTCTCTCGAGTCTTCTTTCAGGGGCGGTGTCCCTCTTGGTGAAGTCGTTACCTGTGCCTGTTTGAGGAGAGCTGTGTTTTCTTCTTGGAGTGCACGAAGGGACTTTTCAAGCGTAAATATCGCTTCAGTCTTGGATGAAATCTAAAAAATACACAGTAGTAAAAGAGTGAAAAAAATCACTATTGGCACACTCACACACAGCAAGGACAACTATAAGATACGCTTTCAAATACCCATGCAATTTATGTATAAAAATAACAGTTATCGTGTAAGTGTAGACACAAACAAATATCTATCATATCATGTGCACCTCATTGTTCAACCATTGTACAGTGTTGCTATCGTGAAGGAGTCGCTTCGAGAACTTCTTCACAGTGGAGCCAAGGGAGAGTGGCAGAGGTGTAGACCGATGCCCAAAGCACTGTTCTGATACTTTCATGCAACACTGCAATACTAACAATAGCCTGTAAAATGCGAGAATAGTGATAAAATACAAACATGAACATTTATAAGTGTCTTTACCTGTCAACTACGAGCTCAAGGATGTATATCTTGCTGCTGTCATCAGATAAGCTGATATCCTTCAGTAGTTCTTCGACGTTTACAGAGCTGGCTAGCTTCTCTGGAAACCGCCACGACGGCACTTCAAGAGGTCCTACTCTGCTTAAAAGTTCTTTCAAACCTCCTTGGATGTGTTTGAGGTCGTTTCGCAGCATCTCCATGCTTGAATTTCAAACTTTGTACTTTTAAGCACTTATTCTAAATAATGACCACCCGAAACCTTACCTCCTACAACAAGGGGTGGTCACGACCATACCCGCTGTACTAACACCCGCGACCGGGATCAAAATTTGATCCGTCCAATTTTTAGGCCTTGACCCTTGATTTCACTACTTTGGAAGGCCTTGATCGTGATAAATTTGAACTTTGACCCACAAAAACGTGCTATTTGGCCTTTGACCGTTGATCGAAAGCAAGCAGTAGAGCTTTCTTGACCGCCAATTTTTGTTGCTTTGACCCCTTGATCGCATCTTGATCCCGGTCGCGGGTGTTAGTACAGCGGGTATGGTCGTGACCACCCCTTGTACAACTCAGAACTTGAAGCTGAGCGGAAACAAGCTACCTAGCTAAGAAGGATTCCCTATGTTGTGGCTCATCCTTGTCAGTATTAGCTTCTACTCGCTCTACTACACCTTGCTCAACGCCTTTCTAGTGAAATGGGGCTGCAAATTACTTCTAGGTGACAGAATTTCATTCTCAGATGACCTTGTCACTGATGCTAGTGGTGAAAATAAGCAAAGCAGGCTCAATGGCAATGGCCGTGACAGTAACACAAAGACTAAAGTGCTAACTAAAGGTGATGTAGCTGAAATTTCACACTGGTGAGTTGCTGAATTAATTATTATCCTATGTGCCTAATCTCTATCACTTATCGCATTTTATAACCTAATATTATTTTAATAAAATTAATAGTAAGGCGAAAATTATTGATTGAATATCTGAAATTTTAAAGGAATCTCTCCTTTGCTGCATCACTCGTAATGTCCATTGTCAGCGTTCCTGGACTGTGGCAGTCTAGAGAGGATGTGCTTTACACGAGGTTAGCCAAGCTCGGATTCGATCTGAGCATCAAAGCAACAAGTGTATAATATATGTGGCTATTTCATCAATATCAAACAATGCATAGGTACTCTCTCTCTCTCTCTCTCTCTCTCTCTCTCTCTCTCTCTCTCTCTCTCTCCTTCCCTCCCTCCCCTGATGCAGAGTATGGTTTGTGATACCTTTGGTCCATTTTGGTGTATGGTACTATCCCATTGACTTGTATTGCATGTTCAGAGCTTACATGTTGAGGAAGAACTTGACCGAATCAAGTGTGGTGAAGCAAATAAGGATCTTTGTTGCTAAGAAGTGGGCACTGGTGGTACACCATATGGTTATATTTGGGATCTGCTATCCTTTAATGACTGTATGTTAAATTCTACCTGGAATTGTAATTGTTGATTCAAGTTGTTTTTCTTTGTCTTTTTTTTTTTTTTTTATTATTATTTTCTGTGTAGGTTTACTTGTATAACTACACTCAATTCGGCACCTTTTTTCTCTGTTCGTTTCTTGTCGAAGATTTGACCAATCCTTTTATTGCAGTTGCATTTGTGATGAAAGTGGTAAGTGTATACATTTGGACACATGCACACACATGTACATCTGTTTCTCTCTCTCTCTCTCTCTCTCTCTCTCTCTCTCTCTCTCTCTCTCTCTCTCTCTCTCTCTNCACACACACACACACACACACACACACACACACACACACAGCTCGACCTTCACCACACTCTCATCTACAAACTCAATGGCGTTGTCCTTGCGATCATCTTCATCACTGTTCGTCTCTTCAACATCCCCCTCTCTCTCCTAGCCTACTCTGCCCAGTACTTCAACTGGGATGTCCTAGCTGCAATCTCTTCAATGGCAGTCTACTGCCACCTTTTCAACATTGGGCAATTCTTATTGAACTTCTACTGGTTCTCTTTTATGACTAGAATAGCTGCCAGCGTTTTATGTAGAAGTGAGAGAAAGACCACCAAAAAGACTCAGTAGAAAAGTTTGTAAAATTGTCCATAATGAAATCAATGCAGAACTATCATACTTGATGTAAAAATCAATTGCAAAATATTTCCCTGTGTTTTTGTTCCTAATCAAAATTTGCAATAATTTGACCGGATGCCACACCTCTATTTTTTAATGATTTTTGAGGGACTGCACCTTACCACAATTTTGGTTGTCAAGCAAACCTCAGTCCTTACCGGCCAGACTAGACAGAAGCAGTGATGTATAGCTTATTGCTCATTTCGGTCGGAGTGCTGGGGCTAAATACCCTCTACTACTGTCTAAAGGCGTTTGCTGTGCGATGGCTGTGTCAGAGCGTACTGGGCAAGGATGCCGTTCAATTTGTGGAAGAGTTAGCGCAACCAGCCAAGAGCAATGGGATGAATGGCTCTCTCAAATCACGTCATGGAGAAGCCAATGGTTTTAGTGCAGCTGCTGGTACCAATGGCGTTACATGCAATGGTAGTACAAAACGTAGGGATCATTTTGACCGAGACAGAGTGGTGCTCACTAAAGGAGATGTGGCTGAAATATCACAGCTGTAAGTATAAATCAGTACACCCATTTGATTGATGCTGATAAAACTGTGAATATTTGATTGCATATTGATTGCTATTGGATTTGTTTGTCAACAATGTCTGATGGTGTTTCTGTTTCTCTCTCTCTCTCTCTCTCTCTCTCTCTCTAGAATGGTAGGTCAAGTAGTGGGTGTCTCTTCATCAGTGGTTAGCATCATCATCATGTGGCACACTAGACACGATGTGATACATGCTGTGTAAGTCAGTGTAACACATTCTCACGCACACATTGATTTGTGCATGCGCATGTATGTAAGCATCTTCAAGTGATGTACACTGTACGTATGTGCACTGACAAACTGTAAACTGTTCCCATTGAAGCTGTACAATGTAAACATGAAAAATAAACAGTCATATGTAAATCAACAAGACTAGGAAAACAGAGAGAAATTGTCTACTGCATTGTGGTAAACATTTATGATGGGCACTTTACCTGCCAAATTTGACACAGATATAAATACACGTGGTTGGCACTGTATGGCTATATATAGTAGCATACATGATAGCATTTTAAATGGTTATATGAAGAGGGGTATTGAATTAGGTGGGAGCACAGCACAGACCACATCAAATGGTAGTACAGTGTTATTTCCTGGCTATTAGATATCTTGTAAATTGAAAGAAAACCATAGCTAGAGTGATAACCATATTGTTAGTGTTACATGCTTTTGATCAACAATTGACTTTGTGTGTGTGTGTGTGTGTGTGTGTGTGTGTGTGTGTGTGTGTGTGTCATACAGCTCGTGGATTCTAGTACCATTCTCCCATCTCTTTGCCTGGTACTTCATCATCGATCTTTTAGCCATGTTGGAGTCCTTCACTCTCAGGAAGGACCTCACCTCTCTCTCTCTGTGGAGAAGACTAAAGCCTTTTGTCATGAAGAAATGGCCCCACATTATTCATCATTTGCTCATATTCTTCCTGGCCTATCCACTGGCTGTGGTATGTGGACTAATTGATTGGCATGCAAAGTTTTTTTTTTTTTGGATTCATTGATTTTCGATTTGTAGTACTCAATGTTGTAATTATTACAGCATAACTAATTAGGTTAATTATCTATGGTAGTGGGAATTGAATGTGATTACTTGTGTGCTGAGTCGGCAAAACTACTTGTCCATGTAACATGTTTAGTGCCATATTATAATTATTGGGAAACTTTTGAGGTTCATATTTCAGGCAAAATTAGATTTACAAGAAACCTTTTGCAGATTATGCAAAACTATGAAATTTGTGTATGTTTTCTACCTCAAAAGTTTCCCACTTTACGTTATCAATGACATTCATCTTTAACTTGCCTGGTCTTTCTTTCCTGTCTCCTAGAACTACAGCCTCCGTGGTTCCATGGGAGATTTCATTCTAGGAGCTCTGATGGCCGAGGACTTCAGCACACCTCTGGTCTCCTTTGCTAAGATATTGAAACTTGTAAGTTGGAAAATGAATATCTTCTGTTAGGTTGTGCTTATTGTGACATTAATGATGATGTTCTCTCTCTCTCTCTCTCTCTCTCTCTCTCTCTCTCTCACACACACACACACACACACACACACACACACACACACACACACAGCTAAAACTCAACGAAACAACGCTTTACAAAGTGAACGGACTCATTTTAGTTCCCATCTTCTTCATCGCCAGAATCCTCAACGTACCGCTAGCCTTCTTGGCTTATGCAGCTCAGTACCACTCCTGGAACATATGGACTGCTGCAAAATCAATGACTTTCTTTTGCCACTTCTGTAACATTGGTCAGTGGTTGTTGCAGCTGTACTGGTTCACTGCCATCATTAGTATAGTCAGGGGTGCTGTTAGAACTTACCTCAAGACCAAATGGTCGTAGCAGATATGCAATTTTGGTTCTGATGCACAACAATATATAGCAGTATGATGTTTAATTGTTAATAGGCTTAGAAATATTATTGTATACAGTCATTCAAGACGTATATGTAGACGTCAATTTTAGTTTTTTTTTAAATTCATTTTTAACCTGTGTATGAGTTTTTTTTATACCATCATGCTCATTATATATAATTTTGATCTCCTAACACCCTGCAGCTTGATAGAGCTAGCATAATAATATTTATAATAAGTAAATAAAATTATTAATAATTATGATTATGTGCACTCAATTATTGATTCACACAGCACAAAAAGAGAATTGTAAATAAACTATATAGAACAACAGCAATAATACACATATAATATTATCGCCTTCATTCTCCCTTATATAAACATACCTAGAAGAATATCGACCTAAAATAATACCACTGCACTATCTAACTCTACACAGACAGAATAGGACTGGCAAGAAGACAGCTACAGCTATTGTGATGGGCATAAACCAGCTCTCGTCAGAGGCATAAGGGTCTACTGCCTTTGGGCCGGAGGTCTTCTTGAATTTCTGCTCTCTTGTGGGCTCTGACCATTCACTGTCTGGGTCATCTTGACTGAGATCTTCTGCTTGGACTTCTGGAGGTCGGAGTGCAGGCATTTCTGTCAGCAGTGTGTGTGTGTGTGTGTGTGTGTGTGTGTGTGTGTGTGAGTGTGCGTGCGTGTGAGAGAGAGAGAGAGAGAGAGAGAGAGAGAGAGAGAGTGTGAACGTGCAAGTATATGTATGTGCTATACATTAAAACATAAAAGTTCATGTACAACTCCTACAAGCTGAAAAGGCAAACACATTACTGTACAATGACAGTGTTTAGTACAACAAGGAACTTGACGGTCGAAGTCGAATCTAACCTGACTCTTCCACGGGTCCTTTGATCACAACAATGGCATTGATCTTTGGATTATCAGCAAAACCCTATATATACACAGAAAGAGAGAGAGAGTCTCAACTATGTACAGTGAAAGCTCCGAACAAAGGATGCTTTGGGGACAATATAAATTTAGCTTGTTTGTCCTTTGTAGAAAGGTTGTGCCTTTTCTTGAAGGTTTTGTTTGTACAGTATTCCAGTGAAGTTTCATAAAGTTTGACTTTCATTACACCCACAGACGAGTACTTTGAGACTCAAGATATAGATTTAAGCTAACAGAGGAATTGATTTTTTCCAAAAGAAAAACTTTCTCATATCCTTATCATCTATGAAAGTAATGCTAACATCCCAACAAATCTTTCCTATAAAAACAAACAAACAAACAAACAAACAAACAAACAAACAAACAAACAAACAAACAACAAGACACTATGGTCTGTTTACCTTGGAGAACTCAATATAGAGGGTTCCATCAAAGTCACTAAGCTCCTCACCCAAAACAAACTGGTCTCCTTCCACCGAGAATGGTATAATCTCGTCGTGAGCCACCGCTCTACCCACCTTGGCAAAGATGTCGAGTCCTTTGATGGCCGTGTGCTGCTTGTTTAGCACAACATCAAAGACCTGTGTGTGTGTGTGTGTGTGTGTGCGTGTGTGTGTGTGTGTGTGTGTGTGCATGTGCAGATTAAGTTGCAATTCACATACAAATTGACTCAAAAGAAAGCACACATACACAAATACATATTGAGATGATTATGACGTAATGATGACACAAAAATTCCCATGATACATACTTCTGTCTAGTGTTTCACTTTCAGATTAACCACAATAATTATGTTATAACAAAAACATTTATAAAATCGACTTAAACACACACACACACACACAAGTCTGGTAGTCTCGGACCCAGGCCTACCTTTATTTTAAAATCTGTGGTTTAAGAATTAGATGCGGGGGTAACAACAATCAAAACAATCAAAATAAACAGACAAACAAACAAACCACCCACCTTTTCCTGCGGCTGTTGAAAGTAGACTTCTGCAAACTTGAGGATAAGGAAGTACTCCCCATCATCGACTATGGGCACCTTGTAACCAAAGGAGGTGGTGTGGTATCGCTCCGTCTGGTAGAGAATCATATCGTCTGGATGCACTCGTGAAATGATCAAATTCTTTCCAAAATCTGACGGAATTCCCACGTTGAGGTTGTCCGTTTCGTAGTGAACTCCAAACCTATCTGTATGCTTACTGCCTCCACAGTTTACTGCATAGATGACTTCGTGGGCTTGAGATAATAGTGGTGCTAGCAACAGCAGTAGTGTTGGAGTGAGCAGATGAAGGAGCCATGAAGACCAAGTGCTGCTACAAGTCCTCATCATTTCTAACATGAAGGTGGTGTGAAATTTTATAAATTTACTTTTCTTCTCTACTCTTTCTGAGCTGGAGCTGGAGTTCTTGGGTTCAGAGTGGAGATTTGCAGGGGTGCTGCTACGGTTGTGGAAGCCTCGGTGTAGATAATCGCTAATTTGAAACACTTCCAACTTTTAGCAGAGGAAGGACAAAGGTTTCTACTTTCCAAATAGTGCACCTTTTCCAGAGAGTTTCCTCTCCTACTGCGCATGCGTGCAATAATTCCTAGACCACGTGTAGTGTAGAAGATGGCAGCGGTGAAGTCTTTGAATCCTAAAGCCGAAGTGGCCAGAGCGGCCCAGGCGCTTCAAGTGAACATCACAGCCGCTAGAGGCCTTCAAGATGTTCTGAAGTCGAACCTTGGACCAAAAGGCACCATGAAAATGTAATATTTTGGGGGGTTCTTAGTGATCTGTTACTGTCATGTATCAGCATAATTTCACTGTGGCTGTCATAATATAGTATTGTTGTATGCTGTTCACTTGTAGGCTTGTGTCTGGAGCAGGGGATATTAAACTCACCAAAGATGGCAATGTTCTTCTTCACGAAATGGTTGGTACACACATGCACACGTTTGATGTACATACTCTCATCATCTTGATCGATTTATTTCTGCAGCAAATTCAACACCCGACTGCCTCTCTTATTGCACGTGTAGCAACTGCACAGGTACACACACACGCACGCACACACAGGCACACACACACACACGTACACACACGAACGCACACACACACACACACACACACACACACACACACAGTTTACATTAATCTATCCATAGAATCTGTGAAAGAAACCTTTTTTCTTCTTCTTTTATACTCTTATTTCTTTGTTCCCTCAGGATGATATAACAGGTGATGGAACAACTTCCAATGTACTCATCATAGGGGAGCTCTTGAAGCAAGCGGACCTCTCCATCTCTGAGGGCCTCCACCCTCGTATCGTTACCGAGGGATTTGAGAAGGCAAAGGAGAAAGCACTGCAGGTTCTTGAGAGTGTAAAGGTTGAGAAAGAAATGGACAGGGAGACCTTGATTGACGTGGCTAGGACATCTCTGTGCACTAAAGTCTCGAAACAAGTGGCAAATGTCCTTACAGAGGTAGATATGAACTCTCTCTCTCTCTCTCTCTCTCTCTCTCTCTCTCTCTCTCTCTCTCTCTCTCTCTCTCTCTNNNNCACACACACACACACACACACACACACACACACACACACACGCACACACACACACACACACACACACACACACACACACAGTTTACATTAATCTATCCATAGAATCTGTGAAAGAAACCTTTTTTCTTCTTCTTTTATACTCTTATTTCTTTGTTCCCTCAGGATGATATAACAGGTGATGGAACAACTTCCAATGTACTCATCATAGGGGAGCTCTTGAAGCAAGCGGACCTCTCCATCTCTGAGGGCCTCCACCCTCGTATCGTTACCGAGGGATTTGAGAAGGCAAAGGAGAAAGCACTGCAGGTTCTTGAGAGTGTAAAGGTTGAGAAAGAAATGGACAGGGAGACCTTGATTGACGTGGCTAGGACATCTCTGTGCACTAAAGTCTCGAAACAAGTGGCAAATGTCCTTACAGAGGTAGATATGAACTCTCTCTCTCTCTCTCTCTCTCTCTCTCTCTCTCTCTCTCTCACGCACACACACACTCACACACACACATACACTCACAGATCGTTGTAGATGCTGTGTTGGCAATCAGAAAGGGACCCAAAGAGCCGATAGACCTTCACATGGTTGAGATCATGCAGATGATGCACAAGGTGGACACTGACACAAGGTAGAGAAGTTGATTTTTATGTCCAAGTGTGGGCATGTATATGTATGTTCATGGTTGCGAAATTGAGTTAACTTTTGGCTCAGTCAATAATTAATAGTGCATGTGTACTGTAGATCTGAAAATTTTTGCCACTAGGGTAGTATGGATAAATGTATGACGATCTTCATCAAATCGGTCAAAATGGCATCAATGGCAAAAAAAAATCTCGTATCTACGTAATGACTTGTTAGTGATGTAATGCCCCCCTCCTCCTAGGTTGGTCCGTGGGCTAGTATTGGATCATGGAGCTCGTCATCCTGACATGCCCAAGAGACTGGAGAATGCCTTCATCCTTACTTGCAATGTGTCCATGGAGTACGAGAAAAGGTAAGTGTGTGAGTGTCATTGTCTTAATATCCCAGTGAGTTACAGTGAACTTTTAGCAAAGATACTTACACATCTAGATCTAGAACAAAAGGGGGAGGAGGGAGCATGCTGTATTACAATTTTTTCACCACTAAGTTTTCGCTGGTTTATGATCTTGTATCTGTTCCTCTTGTCCAGTGAGGTACATTCTGGCTTCTTCTACAAGTCGGCTGGTGAGAGAGACAAACTAGTAGCAGCCGAAAGACAATTTGTTGATGATAGGGTACAAAAGGTCATTGAGCTCAAGAAACAGGTCAGCCAATGGATAAATTTGAAAGTGACAACCTGTTCTAATGTGGTCTGTTTATTTCAAGTCATTTTTTTGGGGTATTTTATTATTCACTTTCAGGTCTGCAATGGCAGCAATAAAACGTTTGTAGTGATCAACCAAAAGGTACACCTAATACTCTCTCCTTTATCACTAGTACTAGCTGTCATTAACACACACACGTATAATATGTTTTGTGTCTCTCAGGGAATTGATCCCATTTCACTAGATATGTTAGCAAGAGAAGGAATCGTGGCTCTTCGTAGAGCAAAGAGAAGGAACATGGAGAGGTATGGTATTCTCTAGCTGCTGCTGCTGCAAAAAATATTATTCAGTGTTATAATACTCTTTTTCCATGTCACGTCACTTGTTTTGCCAACAGGAAGAATTCTTTACACTATCTAACAGCCATTCCATTTTGTTTGCTCTCTTTTTACAATCACCATGTTATATGTACTTTTGTTTTCTTCCGTGTTAGGTTGACTTTGGCTTGCGGTGGAATTGCGTTGAATTCATTTGATGAGGAGCTTAATGAAAAGTGCCTCGGGCATGCTGGAATGGTCTATGAACATGTGTTGGTAAGTCAGTGACCAGATTGTGTGTGCACTGTAGAAATTATTTTTGTTCTAATTATAGGGAGAAGATAAGTATACTTTTATCGAAGAAGTGGAAAACCCAAGATCAGTTACGATTTTAATAAAAGGTGCAAAAGCAAAAACAGCAACTATTAATCACAAGTTTCGTGACATTTTCTTGCCTTGTTCTACTCTCTCTCTCTCTCTCACACACACACACACACACACACACACACACACACACACACACCTTCAGGTCCTAATAAACACACTCTGACTCAGATCAAAGATGCCGTTCATGACGGCCTTAGAGCTGTCAAGAATGCCATTGAGGATCGCAGTGTGGTGCCAGGAGCTGGTTCCTTCGAAGTAGCAGCTCATGCGGCTTTAACGTCAGCAGAGTTCACCAATAGCATTCAAGGCAGAGCAAAATTAGGCGTCAAGGTACTAAGCTATTGTCCAGAATGTTAGTGAATGTTCTGTAACTAGGTGCTTTTTTGAGAGGAGTTTTTTTCCCTTTCTCTTTGAAGGCATTTGCAGATTCACTGTTGATCATACCAAAGACTCTAGCTCAGAATTCAGGCTTTGACCCTCAAGATACTCTGGTTAAACTGCAGGTTGGTTGCCTAGGGTTACGTGTATATTATGTACATGTGCAATTGAGTGAGCTTGGTATATATTTTATGACTTGTTTTTAACTTCAGGAGGAGTATGTCAAGACTGGTCAACCTGTGGGAGTGGATGTGTCATCTGGTAAGTTGAGTAGCCATTTCACCCGCAAGACTTGTGACTTAACTGATCATGGAATTCTAGAAATCTTTGACAGTTTTTGTAGAGACTGTTTCTCGTCATGTAGCTACACATCCTTTCTCCAATGCCTGCACCATCTTGTTAACATAAAATTTCTTCTCTCCATGTTTGTGTTAGGTGAGGCTCTTCTACCAGCCGATGAAGGCATCTGGGACAACTATAGAGTGAAGAGGACCATTCTCCACTCATGGTAGGTCTTGCCTTGTCCTCAGCAGCTAGAGAGGAGGTACGATACGAGTGCTCCTTTGCTATAACCACAGGTGCATGTGATGCACTGTTGTGGTCACATGATGGGAATGTAATTAATATATTTGTGCCAGCTCAGCACAATAAAGTGCGCTCATGGTGTACCTCGTCTAGCTCAGCTGTATTAAATTAATGTTGCCCCTCCTATTGTTGGTTATTAAATTATGTATTCGTACACATACAGTACCACTATTGCTGAGAACTTGTTGCTAGTGGATGAGATAATGAAAGCAGGCATGTCATCTTTGAAGGGAAACTGACAAGGCAATGAAAGGCTAGAACTACTCTTAGCACAAGTAGCTAAACTAATTATTATGTGTACAACATGCACATGTATTATGTATGACTGTAGTGTGGGTATATTTCTATCAATCATGGTATAATATTATTATATATAGCTGAAATGAATTTATTAAGTGATATATGCAGTGAACATTTACAACAGTAGAACACACAAACAGGTTATTTTGAAAAGGGATGAAGCTTTGTGAATGGTGACTGAGAGAAAAAAATATATATACCAGGGTATACTGCCATTGACAACTGAACTTATTCAAGCTATATAGTGCTAATGCAATATTGTTCAATGATACTTGTACTGTCTCTCTCTATTTGGTGCTGGTGTATTTGGTGACAGCCTTGGTTCCCTCTGACACAGCGTGCTTGGAGAGCTCTCCAGGAAGATGGAGTCTCACAGCTGTCTGTATCTCACGAGAAGAGATGGTGTGCTTCTTGTTGTAGTGAGCCAGACGTGAAGCCTCCGTGGCAAGACGCTCAAAGATGTCATTTGCAAAAGAGTTCATGATGCTCATGGCTCTGGAGGAGATACCAGTGTCAGGGTGGACCTGCTTCAGCACCTTGTAAATGTAGATGGAGTAGCTTTCCTTACGACTCTTTTTCTTCTTCTTTTTAGCTTCACCAACAGCTACTTGTTCGTGCTTTTCAGACTTCACTTTTGCAACTTTTCCAGGCATAGCCACTTGAATGCAGTTTATTTAGTTACAACTGACAATATGATAGCTTATTGAGTTTTGTTGTAATGTGGGCACCATGTAAAGTGGCCACTTGTAAATTTTTGCTTATATATTGGGGTTTTCCCGCGCTTGCCCAGGTGGATCATTTCCCTTTGACCAATCCGCGCGGTGGGTGTAATTTTGGCGGGTAATTGAATGGACCTCCAAACAGGTCCGCTGGAATTCTGCAATCTGATTGGTCAATTTACAAGTGATCCCTGAAGAATTTGATCCTTCCAAGCTCAGCGGTTGTAAACAAAAGGCGGGTAAATCGAAGAAGGGCTCACAATTTTGAGCAATCTTCAAACTTTCATCACTCTCTTCTCGCATCTTCAACTCATCAACCATGTCTGGACGTGGAAAAGGAGGCAAAGCTCGTGCCAAGGCCAAGACCCGATCAACTCGTGCTGGACTTCAGTTCCCAGTTGGCCGCGTTCACCGTCTTCTCCGCCAAGGAAACTATGCCGAGCGTATCGGAGCTGGCGCACCAGTCTACCTGGCTGCTGTCATGGAGTACCTCGCCGCTGAGATCCTCGAGTTGGCTGGCAACGCCGCCCGTGACAACAAGAAGCAGAGAATCAACCCAAGACATCTTCAGCTGGCCATCAGGAACGACGAAGAGTTGAACAAGCTTCTCTCTGGTGTCACCATTGCTCAGGGTGGTGTCCTGCCCAACATCCAAGCTGTGCTTCTCCCCAAGAAGTCTGGCCATGGAAAGAGGAGTCAGGAGATGTAAATTTTCTACTCACTTCTGAACTTTTTTAAACCACAAAACAACCGGCTTTTCTAAAAGCCACCACGTTTACAAAAGATTTCATTAAATTTTCACACAAATTAGTTAATATTTTTGTTTGTTTTACTAGCTATCATAAAATTAATGTAAACATCAGTCAAAGATATATTTTAAACAGCTAGGAAAGCATTCTGTGACTCTTTGCCAAAATCTTGAAAACCAGTCCATAAATTGCACTATAAAGTAAATAGGCGTATCAAGCCCTCTTTTATTTTCGGCTTCATCAATCCAATCCTGCATGGATACAGTATGAAGAAAATGGACACTCCAGCATAGATTTTATTTCATGAAAGTAATATTACCTTCAGCTCAGCCTTGTACATTTGTAGATGAATATCCTTTCTGGTTATTCGACGTCGGCCAGCCAGGTCCAGCTGCTCTGGGGTCTGCTCCTGCAAGCATAATTTTATAATGCACCATGCAATTTTATTATTAAAATTTAGTTTAACCTGTATGTTGCCACTTTCGGAACATTCTAGATCTACAACTTCTAAAGGCTCTGTTGATTGTGTTGTTTGGTATTTTTCGTTGCTTTTGTCTTTGCCTTTGTTTTGTTGGTGTTCCATTAAATTTGTTAGGTATTTCACTGCTTCATGGATAACTTTAGCATCTTGTTCACTCAGTGTAGTGTGTTTCACTTTTTTCTTCTGATCATCTGTATAATATTATATAGTACAACTGGACTCAAAGTAGCAGGGGAACATGTGCCTTTAATAGTCTATGATAATAATTGTACACATACAAACTGTACATGTCACTAACCCCATGTATAGTCTTTACATTCCGTTGAGTTATGCTCTTCACACTTTCTGCTCCGTTGAATAGCAATAGCTTGAATCTTGAACACAAATGCCTCCACTATGAAGGCAATAGCAACTTGCAGCAAAACCTGTAAAATAATGCATGCAAACAATGGACTATAGGATGTCAACTAAGTCATAATAACACTCTATAGGTTTGCTTGTTTTTGTTTGGGGAGGGTAAAGAGGTAAACGGCTGGCCTAATGCAGCAGCATAGGTATACTCTTTACTTCCCAGTTATTATAATTATACAGATGCCTGTGCTTGCATGCATCTAGCATGCAGTAGACAGATATGATAAAAACTTCATACACATAAAATTATAATTATTACCTCCTATTATAGAGATAGATAATTATACTGACAGTGTATTCTCATAATTATTATACAAAAAGCCTTACAAGTATACTACAATGACCAGGCCATACCAGTGTGATCGTGTAGAAGCTCATAAAGTAGAATCGTGCTATCCAATCATGCGTAACTTCAGATGCAAATCCTTCCTGAAATTGAATGTATAAATCATAATATTTTATCAGATTCTATAATTATACATAAAACTGAGAAGGGTGACATGTACACTCGTTACTCACCATGATAATAAACCAGTTGTTTACCACCATCAAAATGAACAAAGTGACTGAAAAAAAAGCAATAATATTATAGCGGATTTTCCCCCAGATATTTCATATTGTATGCTTACCATAGCTACGAAGAATATTGTCAAAATTGTTGATATAATAAACATCAGGTGAGTGTAGGACACTACTGGTGCCATTAATGGTTGTGGCCAAACCAGCATAGTATTCACCAGCTTCATACCAACTGGTGTTGCTGTGGTCATAATACAGGCAATAATAATAATTATAGGCACACTAATGCAAGTTATATATTCAATATTAAGCCTCTTGGCCAGTGCAAAGCATGTGCACAAGATAATTCCCTATTGTAGCAATACAAACAAAACCTCCGAGAAGAGCTAGGACAACCTCTCTACAAAGGACAAACAAGCCGAATTTATACTGTCCCCAAAGTGTTCTTTCTTTGGAGGTTTTACTACTACTGGTCTTGCAGTATATTGAATGAGAATCAGTGTTCAACACTATTCCCGGTTGTTTAAATTTGCTAAGGACGGTGAGCTGTTTCCATATAAATTATCATGCGGCTTAGTATAATATTATGGCTGGCCACATTCTATGTACTATTATTATTAAGTGCAAGTTAAAACGAATTGCTACTAAATATTACTAATGGTCATATTTTGTATACTATGATGCATTTTTAATGTTGTGCATGCTAGTTGAGTGTGCCAATTAAGGCCACTGCATGATTATTAATATAGATTATTTTTCTTTATAATATTATAATACTTACCAGCATCCTTGCTTCACCTCATCAAAGAGATATTCCATCCCAATGATGGCATAGACATAGAAGATGACCACCAGGAGAATCAAGAGACTGAAAAGACGAGGAAGGAGAACAATGATGGTATCCAAGGCATCCCGATATTGCCTCTTCAGTCTTATGAGCCTGTATATATTAGATTAGTGTGCATGCATGTGTGTGCGTGATGATATTATTACCACCAATGCTATAATAAAGATTACATGTAGTGTTTGCTGTTATACCTGAGAAGTTTGATGGGTCGTATAAAAGCAATTATGGCAACGAACATTGAATGAAATTCAAGTGCAACGCAGATTAGGCTTACTAAGATCATCAAGGTGTCCAACCTTCAAGTGGAAGACAATATGATGGTATGGTGTCGTGTGTGTGTGTGCCAGTGTGTGTGTGTGACTGTGTGTGTGTATGTGTGTGTGTATGTGTGTGTGTGTGTGTGTGTGTGTGTGACTCAGCCAGATTCACGTACAAGTTCCAAAATTTTCGATGATAGAAAATTGGTCCAATAGCAATCACTTTAAGCAAAATCTCTAACGAATATACTTAAAAAAACAAGAGGGTATATAGTAGATAGTTATGTATTAATAAATTTATTTTACACACTATTAGGATTGTAGTGTAAGCATTATGTATGTAGCTTGTATGTCATGATATACCTATGGTGAATATAAATGAGACTGGCTGAACTTTAGATAGCTTCTCAAATCTATTTGTTGGATCTTCACACAAAGAAAATTTATAATAATAAATTATTATAGGCTATTGCAGTCTATAATGCAACGCCATAACACTATATAATTACCTGTTATCGAAGATGAGTAGATGACTAGAAAGATCATATTACTGAGAAGAATCACATCTGGAATGTTTGAGGAGAAAGTGTTGTTTTTTTTTTCGACATAATTTATATTATTATCATAAGACTTACTAATGCAACGGTTAAACCATGATATTATGCATTTGGCTGTAATTTTCTTGAATGGTTCTGCATAGAGGGGAAATGCAAGGCACTTCAGTATTGCATACATTTGCATTGAGTCATAGACAGTATAATTAGAGCAAACACACAACATAGTATAATTATAACACATACTTGGCATAATATTTTCTCTCACATTCTCGAAATCAATGTAAAATTGATACCACCGTTTCACTTTCCAATGTCCACCTTCCTACATGCACACACTATAGAATGGTTTGAAAGACTAATGACTAGACCATACCTTACAAATCTGATGCCAGTCAAGATTTATTAATTCATAGAAGCCAGAAAACTCTTCAAAACTCAAACAGTAATGTGCATGTTCATCTTGTTGTTCTGGGTCAGTTTGAGAGGATTTTTGAAGAGATTTAAAGATACACATCACCTGCCATTCCGCTGGCAGTGCAGAGAGAGAGAGAGAGAGAGAGANAGAGAGAGAGAGAGAGAGAGAGAGAGAGAGAGAGAGACAGAGAGAGAAAATTATAAATACAGCTAGAATAAACACTTTACTCCACCAACTTACGTATTCTTGGTTTGTATTCTCTCATTAGACGAAGGAAATTTAGAAATTCTAGTCTTTTCATTCCATCATCACTACTTGTTTGCAATTTCATAAATGCTTCCTTAAGTGCTTCCCTGTAAATGTAGAAGCTGTGATCGTGTCAATATCTTACAGACTATAGTTAGTTTGTATTATGATTAACCTCTGGTGTAGAAATTTTTTCTTAAATTTTTCCTTATCTCCTTGACTGAAGTTACTGTACACAACAGCAAGGAGCTATACAGCATGGAGAAACAATTTAAATTAGACCATACACAGTGTCACATACGCATGCATGCAATTAATTATATGTGGTTTATAACATAATTATAACAATATAGCCCGTTACACTGCAATTATATAAGACTTACAATGTTTGAAACAAAGTAGAGTGTAATGAAAACGTAAATGATGAAAAAGATTGGAGACGCAGGTTTCTCCTGGTAGGCCTCCATCATCACATCAGGGTGGCTAGGGAGGAAAAATCATTCAAAGCAAAGATTAGTATTTATTGTTCTCCTTACTGTATGTCTTATAATATAATAATATAAACTTCATTAAAATAATGGTTTGCTTACTTGGCAGTTGTTACGGTGATAAAGAGACTCAAAAACGATTTTTCAAAGCTTGAAAAGTACTAAACCACAAAGATAAATTAAAATATTAATTCTATTACGTATTATGTACAGTATTTGGCTTACATCTGGGTCAACTTCTGCAAAGAGGTAGTAGCCTGAAGATTTAAGGGTATAATAATATTTTGTTCATGGACCTTGATTATAATAATTATGCAGGGTATACTCTACACTAGAATAATTATTACGATTATTATTATTATTAAATATTGACTCACCTATTAAAGAGAATATGGTAACAAATAACAACAGAAGTAAAATGACCTCCAATATTTGTTTTAGGCTCAAAAACATCAGCCTTACGATTCTGCAGTGTGTGTATAAGACAGTGTTTGACAATTGTGTTCCAAGACTACACTGACCTTCGAACTCCTGCCATGAGGTAGGTATCAAAAAGGAAGACCACCCTGAGGGCACGTGTCACACGGAAATGTCTCTCTTGACGTCCCAGTACCACAAAGGCTTCAATAACCATCACTACTAGCACCACAATCTAAAAATAATTACATACAGTCATATACATTGTACATTTGAACTTATTTGAACCTAATGACTTTGTAGATTTACTATAAGCAAACTTCTCTTGTGAGTAATTAATTTCTTTTGGAACCAGAGGCCTCTGAGGATGATATGAATAGACAGGAAATACAGAAGAATTAATTCGATCAATAGATGAACCTACAGAGTACATGCATTAGCTATATTAATGGTCATAATATACTTGCTGCAGAAGTAAAAAGTTATGACATAGTTTAATATAAAGGCAAGATTCAGTCAAGAATGTGAATTAACTCACTATTAGCAAAGCTATTCTCTGATCTTCAGTCAGCTGTTTGTTTCCTATCCTGGGCTCTTCAATAAAAACCAGTAGCATCAGCAGCACACAGACAATGAGATGGAACGTATGGTAGACAGGATGACGAAGAATCTTAAACCCAATCTTTTTCCATTTATCTTTTGGACCGGGGTGGTTATAAAGCACATCATCATGTTCACCCTCACGAATATACAGAATTGCCTGCTCAAGCAGCTGAATAATTTCAAAATAAAATACAATTGCAGTTTTATAAGTTATGACACATTATTATACCTCTCTGTTAACTTGAGGAGGTGCTTCAGTGTTGGATGGAAAAGAATTACTACGTGGCCTACTATCAGATAGAGCATTACTGAGTGGCTTATATCTACTACTACCAGATGGAGCAGAATTACTATGTGGCCTTGAATGGTAGTCATGACCAGAGGGATCTCCAGATGTCGACATTATCACACAACTTTGCACACTTTGCTTCAGGCTGTCTTTACAGATGTTGGAAGAATAAACTAACTACTAGCTATATCTAGAGGAGGTGCTGTTTACCCTTTATAGAGAGCAATGTATTATGAATATTGAATGTGGGGAATTCCAGGAAAACAGGCTGAATGCAAAAGTCGTGGAAATATGAAATTGATTATGATAAATAAAGTCAGAGAGTATTGGTTAATTCATGAATAGTTCTATGAATAACATTAAACTTATGAGAGCTGTAAGGAAGATTAAAGGCTGCATGTAAATTGATAATGAATAATATTAGGGGGAGGCTCCCCGTGGTGCCCCCAACCCATTGAGGGGTCATCTTTAGATTCATTACAGTCGGGCATGAATGAGGCTAAAGCCTCCACTGAAGCATTATTGTACAGTGAGCTAGCTGGTGGGGTCTTGAAACATCCGACAGCTTCTCGGCCATATCTCATGAATGGTACTGCCTAATTAATAATTCATGGTTTAGGAGTTGTGATGTAATCTTAATTTTTCCCATGAATATTAATTATCTGATTAAACAAATTTGGGAACATGTAATAGAAAGCTTATATTATTTTTTATGAGGATATAAAGATCTTCATCTTAGATAGCAGTATATCTTGCTAATAGTCTGTGCATGGTACAGAGTTCAAAATATTAATCAAATCAAGTTAATGTAGATCTTCTGAAGGACATTATTCTTATCTGGTACTTCACATCGGTAGGTATACACTCCAATTGGACCTGTTGAACCACTTCGCCTGCTCAGTCTAACCAGCTGTTCACCTCTTCCTCTGTAAAAGCTCTCACCAGCAGCATTGTTAGGGACTTTCCTTCCATCAGGATAGTAGAAGTCTCCAAATCTGTTAGGTATAGTAGAACAGCATCCCACTTTGTCAGTGAGACAGAGCAAGGCATCATCTCCCTCTCCAACTTCAGTCACTGGAATGACACTGTTGTTGGCATAGAGTTTACCCTTGAGAGAGAACTGAACACCTACATGTTAATCATAAGGAGAACAATAGATACTTGTATCATAATAGATTATTTGGATGGTTATACTATTATACAGCACAGGCACAAATTTAAGTATAAAAAATGTTTATAACTTCATATTCACAATCTCCTCTGACTTACTTGGAGGTACTGGAGGTGATGCAGTGGGTAGTGGTGGACCTGTAGCATAATTATACAAATGACTCGAGTGAACAATTGCCAGAGTCAAATTGACATGATTGCATACTACGACTTAATTCTGCATGCATGAGAGCAGTGGACAAATAAAGTATTCTAGTTGTCTCTTACTCAAGTTGAAGTAGATCTTCTGAGTGACACCACTTCTATCTGGCACTTCACATCGGTACATTCCAGTTGGAACTATAGCACCATTGCGCCTGCTAAGTCTAACCAGCTGTTCGCCTCTTCCTCTGTAAAAGCTCTCACCAGCATTATTGGTGGGGACTTTATTTCCATCGGGATAGTAGAAGTCTCCAAATCGGTTAGGTACAGTGTCACAGCATCTTGCTTTGTCAGTGATACAGAGCAAAGCATCATCTCCCTCTCCAACTTCAGTCACTGGAATGACACTGTTGTTGGCATAGAATTTACCCTTAAGCTTAAGGGAATAATTATGGAAATCTGAAGGAAAAAGAAACATTATAGTGCATGTGAATAAAGTATACATTAAGTTCTATCACGGCATGCAATTATCATGCAGTAGTACTCAAAATGACTGCTCACACATGCATGGGATTTCAAGCGATATTAAAGGAACTGTATCACTATATATAAGCACTGTTTTGTTACCAAAAATAAAATGCGTGACGTTTTGTGACATTTTTTGTTGACAAATGCGCAATATACGTACATGCACGGGGCTAATACCCGGGCGTGGTACCCAGATCACGCAAGAAACAAAACAAAAAAACGTCACAAACGGTCATAGAACATCATAAAATGTCACACATTTTATTTTTAGTAACAAAACACCGCTTATATAGTGACACAGTTCCTTTAAGCATGGATCTAATGAATAGTAATGATACAGTAACACTTATAGTAGTTACCTAAACTGCAAGTCCTTCCATCATCATTGAGTATGTAGCCTTGGCCTGTTCTGCAACTGCATTCAAAGGATCCTTCAGTGTTGTTACACATTTGGTCACACCCACCATTGTCAGTTAGACACTCATTATTATCTGTACAGTAATAGTTAAACTGATAATTTTTGCATGGTTTTAAACCTAACATTATAGTTAACAAAATTTACCAACACATATTGTTGGAATTTCTTTTTCAAGATCTTCTGGACCAGCGTAATCAGGAGTGTATCCATCTCTACAGTCACAAGTACGTAAGCCTACTGTGTTGACACAGATGTGTTCACATCCACCATTGTTAATTTCACATTCATCTACATTTGTGATAATTATTATAATAGTGCATGCCATACAAACATTACAGTACAAAATTAATATGAATTTATGAAGCACAATAGCTGATGAAAATATATAATTATACCAGTGCAAGATGTTCCATCACTGTCAAGAATGTAGCCTGTTCTGCAACTACATTGGAAAGATCCTTCAGTGTTGCTACACACTTGGTCACATCCACCATTGTTAATTTCACATTCAGCTACATCTGTGATAATTATTTAATAATAATTATATTATAATAATTATCACAGATGTAGATATAGTGCATGCCATACAAAGTTTAAAGTACAAATATGAATTTATGTAGCACAATACCACTGCAAGTCCTTCCATCACTGTCGAGAATATAGCCTGTTCTGCAACTACATAGGAAGGATCCTTCAGTGTCGTTACACACTTGGTCACATCCACCATTGTCGGTTAGACACTCATTTTGAACTACATGAAGTGGATAAGATTAAATTGTTAAAATGCATGTCTAAAAAGTATTATAATAATTCCATTAGTATACGATAATAATTATTATTGATTATTTTATCATGCAGTATATACTCAATTTGACTGTTCATGGATTTCAAGCAATACTAAGCATTAATACTATTGTACAATAATTATTACCAAGATTGCAAGTCCTTCCATCACTGTTGAGAATGTAGCCTTCTCTACAACTACATAGGAAAGATCCTTCAGTGTCATTACACACTTGGTCACATCCACCATTGTCAGTAAGACACTCATTTTGAACTAAATGAAGTGGATAAGATTAAATCGTTAAAATGCATGTCTAAAATAATAATATTATAATTCAATCAATATACGATAATTATTGATCAATAATTATTATGCAGTACTCAACATGACGGTTCATGGATTTCAAGCAATACTAAGCTTATTGTACAAGAATTATTACCAAGATTGCAAGTCCTTTCATCAGTGTGGAGAATGTAGCCTGCTTTACAACTGCATTGGAAGGATCCTTCAGTGTTGTTACACATTTGGTCACATCCACCATTGTCAGTTAGACACTCATTCTCATCTATATACATACAGTGTAGATGGTTAACATTATGTTTTCAAACAAATGCATACATATAATTATGTATACAGTTTTAAGAGAAATTTACCAAAACACATTTGTGATGGAATTTTAGGTGGTATATCTGGAGCAAAATAATCATATTCGTATCCATCCCAACAGTCACAAAAACGGTAGCCGATCCGGTCGACACAGATGTGTTCACATCCACCATTGTTAACTTCACATTCATTCACATCTTAATAGTAAAATTATTATTAGGATAATTGTTAAAAATTAGTATTATTGGACACACAAACATGTATACAATTACTGTGTTACAGCTATATACCAATGCAAGATACTCCATCAGTGTCAAGAGTGTATCCGCTAAAGCAAGCACATTCAAAAGAGCCTGGTGTATTGCGGCAAAAGTGACTCTTACATCCAGTGATAAACCCTTCTATATTACATTCGTCAACATCTGTGTGAGCATATAAAGACTGGCTTAGCCATTGCAGTTATTCATTAACAAAATCAACAGTGATTATTTTACACATACCAATACAAGTCTTATTATCATCAGAGTCCAGCATGTATCCACTGTAGCAACTGCACTCAAAGAAACCTTCTGTATGATTACACAGATGGTGACATCCACCATTGTTAAATGCACACTCATCTGAAAGTCAATTGAGTTAACAGTATGCATAATTAAGGTTATTACTGTAACAATAGCTTGCTAAAAACTAATATTAATTATGTGCTTACCACAAGGAAAATGATCAACCATTTGGTCTTCTCCTATTGGGCACTTGTTAGTTTCACCCGTGCAAGTAACACACATACCAAAAGACTCCCTACACTTATCACCAAGAGCTTTGAATTTACAAGTGGCCGAATCACAGCATCCACCTTCTCTACACTCTGCTCCATCAGCTAGTTTGCATGTCATAGGATCACAGCAAGGATCTGTGCATTCTTCAGGACTACCACAATCACAAACTTCATCTCCTTCTCTTATTCCATTACCACACTCTGGATCACCAACATTAGTGGTTGGCTCATTGAACAAACATCGATCGAGAGCTTGAAATGCAAACCCTCTATTCATTTGTTCAATACTGTAAGAACTCCAAGAACTTGGCTGGATACCACCTTTTGCAGAACTTGCCATAATACAGCGACCACTAAGATCGAAGCAATCACATCCATGTGGATCTGCAATGCAGTTCAGGTACTATAACAGAAGCTATATTTTTATGTAAATAGCAATTATCATATGTACGGTAGTACGTATAGTAGGAATGGGCCGACTGTCCCATAGACACAATACAAAATGTTGGTCACTAGAAAAATCTAGTCAATCCTTTTCAAGTAAGTCAGTTCATAGTAAGTGAAGTACGTACCTACATTTGGTGGCTTCCCAATAGTGCTCACTACAAGTGCTGAGGAAAGTTTTTGTGAGTTTTAGGCCTTGCATGCATGCAATAATGAATTGGTAATCTGTCAGTAAGAGCCTCCGAGCAACTTTGAAGGTTTAATTTGTTAGGTAGAGTTCAAAGGTCATCTATCCACGTGGCATTTATTATGCGCATGTACATTACTGAGCCTCCTGCAGCATAATGAAATGCATTCACTTTTTCAGTTTAATACTTCAGTATGGAGACTATCAGAGACTGGTTATTCCCTACAAAAAGCTTGAGTTGCAGCTACAATGAATAAGCAAGTAGTATTATGCCCAACTCTTGGCTGGCAGTCCAGTTTAACTTAGTTGCCTGTCTTACTATGGTTAACTCCACCACTTAGCCAACTGTATATATAGATTGAACCAATGCAATAATAAGCTATGGTACTATAGTAGTACAGATCTTTGCATTTATGACATTGAGGATCCATATTAGGGATCAAGAATAAATAAAAAATGAAGTAGTCGTGTGCTGATCGAATTGAGACATGCCTTGTTCCAATGCTTTTTAGCATACTGCCCATTCCTACACTACTTATTTTTTTGAAATAATAATACTTGTTATTTTTACGATAACCATCTAGACTGACTTGCACACTGATGCAGTCCAAACTCCACTTACCATATGGATCATGACGCATATTGAAGAGATGTCCCAGTTCATGGGCTACTATTAATGAGACTATTTCCAGGCTTCGTCCGTTATCTATAGCATAACCTGTCGATGCATCCTCGTCACACATAGTTCCTAGAGCTCTTACTCTTCCAAGAACACCACGAGATAATTCAAACGAACTAATAAAATGTGTGTGTGTGTGTGTGTGTGTGTTTAATGATGCAAGCTGTCTAGTTGTAAGATCCTAATTCCCGCACATACATCTTCATGTCATTCTCTCTACTTCAGTTAAGGTTTGTGGTGATGTTAAACAATACAATCATTATGTAATTATTCCTGCCAGTACTCTTTGCCTCAGTGTTGCTATGTCCGAGCAAGGGTGGTCAGACATACAGTATATGTTCTAATTATGGGTCCAAAATTTTTTTTCCAATTTTTCATTTGGATCATCAATCGGAAGCACAGAGAACACGCTGGGACACTTTGGATTTTAGATTAGAGTGTGTCTTAGTAATTGGAGTCATGTTTGATCTTACCATACTAACAATGCTTGGAGACACATTTAGACCATTCAACTACACAAATGTGAGCACGAACGAAATTGTTGTTCTAATTATAAGGAACAAATTCTAGACTTCATATTCGCTATTGGTGCTATAAATAGATGTCGCATTAAAATTATGATGTGTGTAGATGGTTCTTAAAATTAAATTAGAGTGTATCCATAATAATTAGAACATGCATTTACGGTAGACAGCTATCGTATGGCTGAAAGAAATTAGACAATAAATTTGTTATAATGTAATTAAGTTAAACTTACGTCAATAAAATTGTCGCATCATGCTTTGTAGAGATCTGGGGTTTGTAAATCAGCTCAAAGTCATCACTAAGCCTCGTAGGATTGCCAGTAATGTTGATTCTGTCTCCGTTTGTCCAAGTTATGACTTCAATTAGTACAATCCTGATGTCTATGGGCTTGTATAGCTGCATGAAAATTGTGTTCCAACACACATGCACATGCAAGCCTCTGCATGCAAGCACTACTGAACATTGTCATACATACTGTAGTACGTATAATAGAAATGGACCAGCTGGCTTATTGACACAATACAACTGAAATGTTTCAAAAATCTAGCAAAGCAAAGTTAAACCTTCAAAGCCTCAGAGGCTCTCTATGACCGATTACTAATTGCATGCAATGCCTAAAACTGACAAAAACTTCTCTGAGCATTCGTAAAGAGCGCAAGTGGAACTTAAAGCCACAACAGGGCCATTTTTTGTTCTCCTAAAACACAGTACGTT
Source organism: Tethya wilhelma (assembly GCA_964030475.1). NCBI lineage: Eukaryota > Metazoa > Porifera > Demospongiae > Tethyida > Tethyidae > Tethya > Tethya wilhelma. Next base: position 5,516,112 of record CAXIPT010000007.1, on the reverse strand, counting down.
TCCAGAGAAATAGAAAGTGTTGAACAAACTTTGACTACACAAAGTAGGTCCTTTTCATGGGAACTATGTTCCTTGATACTCGTTTTCTTCTGAAATAGGCCTAAACAAAAACTAGAAAGCTGTAAAACTTAGTATATTAATTCATGTACTTCTTGTATAGGAATAGAGTTTAAAGGTCACCATCTGTCCACTTGGCATTTAACATGCGCATTAGTCTACTACTGAAGCTTTTTTGTAGGGACTAACGAGTCTCTGCAAAAGTACTGGAACAAGGCATGTCTCAATTTCGGCACATGACTACTTCATTTTTATGCCCAAGTCTTGGCCAGCAATCCAATCTTTCCTGCTATACTTTGCTCCACTGCTTAGCCAACTGATTTGCAGGAGTTCAGTGAACCATTAATAAGCTATGCATGCATGCATGTACACTGATTAACAACACACAGTGGGATAAATGAGGATCAAAAAAGAAGCAGTCATGTTCCGAAATTGAGACATGCCTTGTTCCAGTCCTTTTTGCAGCACTATACCCATTCCTACACTGCACATATTAATTTTTATAAAATTTATACTATTACTTATCATACGTACGGTAGTACGTATAGTAGGAATGGGTCGGCTGTCCCATAGACACAATACAAAATGTTGGTCACTATAAAAATTTAGTCAAACAAAATCAAACTTTCAGAGTTGCTCAGAGGCTCTCATTAACAGATTACCAACTGCTTACAAGTCTTGAAACTCGCAAAAAGTTTCCTCAGCACTCGTAGAGAGCGCTAGGGGGAAGCCACCATAGTGCCATTTTTGTTCCTCTAACTTACTTACGTACGTACGTACGTACGTACTTCCTAACTGACTTACTTGAAAAGCATTTCCAGAGAACCAGAATGTGTTGAGCCAACTTTGACAGCACAAAGTAAGTTCTTTTCATAGGTACNGACAACTATCCTATGGCTGAAAGAAATTAGACAATTTTGTTATAGTGTAATTAAGTTAAACTTACCTCAGTAAAATTGTCGCATCATGCTTTGTAGAGATCTGGGGTTTGTAAATCAGTTCAAAGTCATCACTAAGCTCACTAGGATTGCCAGTAATGTTGATTCTGTCTCCATTTGTCCAAGTTATGACTTCAATTAGTACAATCCTGATGCCTATGGGCTTGTACAGCTGCATGAAAATATTATTGTGTTCCAACACACATGCACATGTATGCAAGCCTCTGCATGCAAGCACTACTTAACATTGTCATACATACGGTAGTACGTATAGTAGGAATGGGTCGGCTGTCCCATAGACACAATACAAAATGTTGGTCACTATAAAAATTTAGTCAAACAAAATCAAACTTTCAGAGTTGCTCAGAGGCTCTCATTAACAGATTACCAACTGCTTACAAGTCTTGAAACTCGCAAAAAGTTTCCTCAGCACTCGTAGAGAGCGCTAGGGGGAAGCCACCATAGTGCCATTTTTGTTCCTCTAACTTACTTACGTACGTACGTACGTACGTACTTCCTAACTGACTTACTTGAAAAGCATTTCCAGAGAACCAGAATGTGTTGAGCCAACTTTGGCAGCACAAAGTAAGTTCTTTTCATAGGTACTACATTCCTTGATACTCATTTTCATCACAAATAAGCCTAAACAAAAACTAGAAAGCTTTGAAACTGAGAGTATAAATTCATGTACTTCAATGTAGCCATCTTCTTGTAGAGTTCAAAGGTCATTATCCACGTGGCATTATCATTATGCGCATGCGCATTAGCCTTCTCCACTAGTAGTGCTGCTACTCAAGCTTTTTGTAAAGACTAACCAGTCTCTAATATTTTCCACACTGTAGTGTTGAAAAAAGTGAATGAACAAGTAGTAAAAATTTCAAAAAATAAGTAGTGTAGGAATGGGCAGTGCGGTAAAAAGCATTGGAACAAGGCATGTCTCAATTTCGGCACATGACTACTTCATTTTTTATACCCAACTCTTGGCTAACAGTCCAGTTTAAGTTACCTGTCTGTTATAGTTTGCTCCACTGCTTATAGCCTACTGATTAGTAGGAATTTGAACCAATACAATAATAAGCCAATACAATAACCGCACTATTGTACAGATCGTTGCATTTATGACACTTAGCAGGATCCTAAGGAAGGATCAACTGACAAGAATAAAAATGAAGTAGTCATGTGCCGAAATTGAGACATGCCTTGTTCCAATGCTTTTTACCGCACTGCCCATTCCTACACTACTTATTTTTTGAAATTTTTACTACTTGTATACTGTTAGCTGAGTGTAAAAATTATTAAATTGAGTTCAATACCTCATCTGCTCTGTTTGCAACAGAAATAGCTCTTTGTACTGTAGCGTTAAGGTTCCGATCAAATCTAGAGTACTGTATAAGTAAATGAGGTACAATAAATACACTGATGATCATTGAAGCACCTGCAGCTGTGGCTAGCTAATGACATACAAACCTGACTGAAATCGTTGACTATCACAAGTTCCATATAGAGTGTATCACGATCTCCTGATGTCTGTCTTTTCTGTACAGTGACAAGCACACACTTATATAGTCTGTGTCATGCAGTAACACTGACAGCAGTGAGTCAGGAGTGACTACACCAACTATAATTAGAGTACCTTAAGAGTGTGGTTAAGATTTTCAGGTAACTCTGGCATGGATGTTGTTTCAGAATCAGAAGGAAACTCCAAATCACAACCTTATCATTATTGTCAAGAGTAAATACAATTACATTTGAATTCAATAAATCTTGGACTATATACAACACAGTGTTACAAATATACTGACACCAGATCGGGTCCTTCATGAAGGTATATTGCTAATAAATCATGCATGCATACGTACCACATTTTCCCTCTTTGAATTTGTATTCAGAGTCCAAATATAGAGCATGGGGTTGGCTAAGCTGAGTAAAATCAGAATAGCATAATTTGTAGTATACATGCAGTATAGCGAATATATTTGACCCACAATATTAGTCTGGACATTCAATTTGTATATATACACGACTGCATCCCTGTATTGCTTGCTAGCTTACTGATTTGTCTTGCTTGTCCAGTGGCTCAATATGATACATCTTGGTACTATTGTCTGGGTCACCAAATTCACCTCTGAAATACACAAGAAGAGACAGTCCGAGAGTTTAGATTCAGTCAGTCAATTGCAAGTGCATGTTAATTGATTTAGAACAATGTCATACTGTACACCGTGGCATGTTGTCACGGAAGCAGTCCAACTTGGTTGATCTTGAATGTGTCCTTGAAAGTAGCAATTTTCTTGTTCCTGACATAATTATTAAGCATGAAATTAAATTTAAAGCTAGGTTAATTTAGATCACACAACCGCAGATCACTCATGCATGATCATCTATAGACTTCAGTTTTCAAACCTTTGTTAAAATTTCACTTCCATCATCATCAAAATATCGTGAGACAAATCCCTTTGGTAACAATACTCTGTGTGGATTGATAGTCAGAAAGTTATGTGTGCATTAGAACTTTAAAAGTTTATAGCTAGCATAAAATTGATATACTCATGCAGACTGAAGTGTCACGATAACTTATAAAAAGAGAAACCATGCATTAGCAGCTAGCTAGTGATCAAAGCTATATATTAAAACTGACAGTTGGACATCATATATAGTACTCACTCATTTCTTTCCAGAATTAATGAGAATGTTTTCTCACTTGTAGTCAAAGTAATGTGAAGCACTTTGGGATATTCCTATATGCCGGAGAAATTATGAAACATGCATCCAATTATATCAAGATATACCACAAAATGACGTTGGAACTGTTCGAACCTCATCAGTATGTTCGTACGTAACAATTTCTGGTATTACAACTTCGTAGTTTTCAATCGTCTCTGAAAACAATGTATTAAAAAGCAACATAATATTATTAGACTAATAACATCAATCAATTTCATACCCATTGGTGCCTTGATGCTCTTAAATGGACTCTTGTCTCTCAGAGTAGCTGCTGAGGACACAGCCACCAACATTGAGAAGGCAATCAACTCCTTCCACATTGTATCCTTCTATTTGTCTCTCCTGATTTCAAGGTAGGGAGTTTTTGACAGGTATATCTAGTTGTAAAATAAAATTCTGGCCTTTTCAACAGTTATGTTGTTTTCCCTCTTGGCTGGCAGCTAGAATTGCAGATAGCTTGCTGAGAGGCTTTATGAAGCTCTCTTATATAGCTAGTTAGCGAATGCATGCTGGCACCATCGACCATGGTACAGACATCAAACACCCACTAACATTGTGGTCCTTAATGATTCTCAGGAAACTTCCTTAAATGGTCACTGACCGGATGTGGAAGTTTACCTAGCCTGCTGTATTAAATTTATTTCGTGGAAAAATAGCAAAGGCATTGAATCATAGGGGTTCATTCGAATTCACCACACTCTCACTGAGCTCACTGTTGCCAGTGTTGGTTTGTTTATAAACACCCACATACTATTAATAATCCAGCCAATTTGTCTCATGCATGCAGTCTCTGGACTTGCATGTGGGCAGTCTAGCTATACACAGATCTGCATTCATTGTTATCTTTGGATTCCTCCTCCATAGTGAAGCTGACATCATGATAATATCGTAGTGTGGTGTTTGGATTCTGTTGTGCAGTTACTGTACTAGACTCTAGCTTGTGCAAGATAATTTTGAATTAAGGAAAGAAAAAAGAATTTTAGCACATGACTACTTCATTTTTTGCACCCAATTCTCATAAGTTACTGTGTACCTACATGCTACAGGCTTGTTACTTTACCCTAATTGCATTGACTCATGCATGAACCAAATGACCAACATTTATGATGGTGGAATTCAAACTTGCAATTGACTCATGAAAATGAAGTAGTCATGTGCCGAAATTCAGAGACTTGCCAGGGCACATCCCAATATAGCCAGGCCACTTTGTACTTTAGCTTGATGAATTCCTCCACTACTAGTGTAATGAGGATTCTCCTTTTGTTCTCATTCTCTGCAAGGATATGCATGACGGTAAATTAAATAAAAGAGCAAACCAGCTAGAATCTTGAACACAAATGCCTCTACTAGCAAGCAAAGAGAATCGATCAGATGACAATTTATATTAGTGCAACACAACCTGATACAGATATAAAAACAAAACATCAACGATGATAGAAATAGTTACAGGCTGAGGAAACATATCTTCATCTGGCCATCAGGAGAACGATAAAGAGTTAATTGAACAGGTTTTCACCATCACAGTCAGGGTGGCCCAGTGTCCTGCCCAAGCCCAACATCCAAGCTGTGCTTCTCTCCAAAGACTATGAGTTTGGCCATGAAGGAGGAATCAGGATATTTAAATTCACTATTCATTTCTGAACTTTATTAAACCAAAAAACAACTGGCTTTTTTAAAGCCGCCATAATTATGCACTTTACAAAAAGATTTCTGTTTCAAACAAGCTATCTCTAGTGGTCATAAGAACTACTAAACGGTGCCTCCATCCTTTATAAGCTAGCAGAAATATAAACAATTGACGGTAAATCATGTAACCACAAACTCATCAATCAGTTCAAACAGTAATTTATAAACTCTTCAGCTTTGTCTTGTACAATGTACCACCTAGTCATTTTACCAATTGGCCTTCCATTTTTAGATTGTTCCTTTTGTTTTATCCATTCCTGCATATGAGTCAATTTTAAAACATTTACCATTCAGGGGGGATCAATACACCCTAGCTGTTCAGGCATTAATTTTCAATGTACTAACCTGCAACTCAGCCTGGTACATTTGTAGATGAATGTCTTTCCTGGTTGCCCGTCGCCGACCAAGGTAGCAGATGAAAGGCTGATTGAATGCATACAAGTTGGACAGATGTCAATAAATATTTTGATCTTATCTTAAATCTTATTAAAACTAAAAGTATACCCTCTTTCCCTTTCTTTCGTTGAGGTTTACTCTTCTGAAACGTCTAAAGGCTTCATTTATTGAGCATCGTTGTTTGGTCTCCTTCATTTCACCATCTACTTTTTCAATGTCTTCATGAACTAATTTAACACTAATCACTTTTTTCCTTTCATCTTCTGCAGGTGCATGCATGTATTAAGATTAATTAACATATTAAAATTTTATCTTTTGAAACAGCTGTATAGGAGTGCACAGAGAGTTCACATGCAATATACACCAGCATGCAAGTATGATACTCATAGTATGGTGACACGTACGGTGACGTACCATGCATCAAGCATGATGGCTGCTAGTGATGCAGTCACATGACATACTGAGTCATCAATCACTTACCACGTGGACATATTACACATTTGTTTGAATTGTGGTTTTTGCACTTTCTGCTCCTTTCTATAGCTTGAATCTTGAACACAAATGCCTCCACTATGAAAGCAATGGCAACTTGCAACGTAACCTATTATACCATAATATAGTTTGAATTAACAAGTATGCTAGAGTGAAGTTAGCATACAAGTGTGATGATGTAGAAACTCATAAAGTAGAATCGTGCTAGCCAATCATGTGCTACTTCGGATGCAAATCCTTCCTGCAGATCAAGAGTTATTGGAAGTGACTTAGACCAATAATAAGCCTAGCTTTTGAGTACAATGCCATGCAAATAGCTAAAGCTAATAATGGTATAACATTATATATACTTACCATAATAATAAACCAGTTATTTACCACCATCAAAATGAACAGAGTCACTATAGAGAAAAAAAATAGAAAACTTAGCTAAAATTAATGTCTCCAGAGAAATTGTACAACATATGTTTCTATACCATAGCTTCGGAGAATATTGTTAAAGTTGATGAGGTAATAGACATCAGGTGAGTAAGGGGTACTTCTGGTGCCGTTGATGGTAGTGCCCAAACCAGCATAATACTCACCAGCCTCATACCAACTGGTGTTGCTGAAATAGCAACAATAATTAGGTCCAGTTACCATGCACTGCATGCCAATCAATATTGATTTTTATGACATACCAGCATCCTTGCTTTACTTCATCAAAGAGAAACTCCATTCCAATAATGGCATACATGTAGTAGATGACCAACAGCAGGAAGAAAAGACTGGAAAGACGAGGAAGAAGGACAATGATGGTGTCCATAGCATCTCGATATTGTTTCTTCAGTCTTACCAGCCTGTGCATGATTATTATTATTATGACAGTCATAATATTGATGCTATCTAAATATAATAATATCATGCATTTATTACCTAAGAAGTTTGACGGGTCGTACTGTTGCAATGAAGATAAACATTGGATGACATTCAATCAGGATGCAAATCATACTTATAATGATCATCACGGTGTCTAGGCTTCAGTATGAATACAATGCAGGCCAGTCACAGTGTATGTGTGTGTGTGTGTGTGCGTGTGTGTGTGTGTGTGTGTGTGTGTGTGTGTGTGTGTGTACTGTGGGTGTGCATGTATGTACTACACTTACAAGTTCCAAAATTTCCGATAGTAGCGATATGGTCCAAATGCAATCACTTTAAGTAAGATCTCCAATGAATATACTTGAGAACAGGAAGGAATTAGTGAATTAATTATTACATTATACAATCTAAATGGACTGACTTACATAGAGTGAATACAAAGGAGGCTGGAAGAACTGTGCGCAGCTTCTTAAATCTTTCTGCTGGATCTTCATAATTATACTAAATCAAACATTAAAATCATCAGAGGGGAAGGATAGCTTGGTAGGGTATTAAGTTTACCATTAATACTAACTGAGTAGAAGGTTAGAAAGAACACGTTACAAAGGAGAATCACATCTGTGGATAAAGGCATATATACCCGATATAATAATATAGGTGCTGGAACTATAGTTGTTATTGGTAATACTAACTTACTAATGATAGGGTTAAACCATTTCTTTTTTACAAATCGGTACACAACTATATAGGCATGCATGCAGTGGCAATCAAGAATGATAGAGGATTATAACAATAATTCATTGAATTTGCATGTACATGTATGATTGTATGTGTAATATACATTTCATTCCATTTTTGATTGTTGAAGGAAAGCGTTCAGACCAGAGAACCAAGTCCTCATTCTTATCCAACTACAACAACAAACATTTTGCAAACTGATCATATGACTGAGGTAATAGTATCATTATCAATCCATCTTATACAAACCTGATCCCACTTCAGATTTATTACTTCATAGAAGCATGAAAATTGTTCAAAATCCAAACCTCTATCTGCCGGTGGTTGCTTTGGATAAGTCTGGGTCTGTTGTTCAGTCCCAGGCTGCTCAGTTTGGGTCTGATGGTCAGTCTTCGGTTGCTCAGTCTGGGTTTGCTGGTCAGTCTTTGGTAGGTCAGTCTGGGTCTGTTGGTCAGTCTTTGGTTGGTCAGTCTTTGGTTGGTCAGTCCTTTGGGTAACTTGAAGAGCTTTGAAGATACACATCACCTGCCATTCCGCTAGATCGATGTACATGCAGTAGTGTAAAGAAAGATCAAAAGTCAAGGAAAGGTTTTATAATCAGTTATGTATTATCAGAGTCTTACGTATTCTTGGTCTGTATTTTCTCATGAAAAGAAGGAAATTATGAAATTCCAGTCTTTTAGTATCACCACTTGTTTGCAGTTTCTTGAATGCACGTTTAAGTGCTTCCCTGCATGTATATAGAAGTATGTGATTATTTGTTGGCTATAATTATGCAGTTGTGCTCATGATTATAACCTCTGATGCAGAAATTGCTTCTTAAATTTTTCCTTATCTGCCTCACTGAAGCTACTGAACACAACAGCAAGGAGCTAAAATTTAAAAAAATACATAAGGAAAGTTTTGCTGAAAGTTTTCTATTTATCATAAAGGCTAGCATATGATATTTATAGCTTACGATGTTTGAAATGAAGTAGACTGTAACTAAGGCGTAAATGATGAAGAAAATTGGAGAGAAAGGTTTCTCCAAATAAGCCTCCATCATCACATCAGGATGGCTATATACATCAGAGTACAATTAGGATATCAAAAAGTTAATACACATAAATTATGCATGGTAGTAAATTTCCAATGCCCATGAGGATGCATGCAGATTATGCGTGGTTAAACTTAATATTCAATATGGAGTTACTGGCAGCCTCCTACCCAGGCTCTCTCCTTTGACCTTACTAAGGAAAGAGAGAGCCTGAGTATAGGCTATAATACTGGCACTGTCTGCTATGTAGCTTATAAAAAAAATCTATAAGTATGGCATTATTCATAGATTTGCTTACTTTGCAGTAGTTACAGTGACAAAAAGACTCACAAAGGATCTTTTGAAGCTTGAAAAGTACTAAATCATGCAGAATTATTGTAATCATTATCTATGGCGATCAATGTAAGTTTTAGTTGCCTTACATCTGGGTCAACTTCTGCAAAGAGATAATAGCCTGTGGAATGTATTTTGGACAATAAAAAAAGCATGACTATAAGCTTGAATGACTTACCCAAAAGAGAGAACACAGTAATAAGCAAGAAAAGAAGTAGCAGAATATCTGTTATTGGTTTGATACAGTAAAGCATCTGGCGTACAATTCTGTGTGTGTGTGTGTGTATGTTTGTGTGGTCTTCAAGTCTATTATGTTCCTAACCTTCGAACTCCTGCCATAAGGTAAGTGTCAAATAAAAAGACTGCCCTGATGGCACGTGTGACACGCACATGACTCTTTTGACGTACTAGCACAACAATTACCTCAACGACCATCACTATCAGTATGAGTATCTAAAAAGTAAAACAATTCTCTATAATAATAGTATATCTCTTTAATAAATTAATTCCTATAATTATATTAATGCACTAATTACCATAATCAAACTTCGCCTATGAAAAGGAAATTCCTTTTGGAACCAGATCGCTCTGAGGATGATGTGAACAAGTATAAAGAGCAGAAAAATAACTTCAAGCACTCCGTGAAACTGCAGTTTATCAAAGATAATCACAAGCACGCAGAATGATCAGTAACAAGCTTGCTTAGCACACAACTCACTATTAGTATGTTTTTTCTCTCTTCTTTTGTCAGTTGGCTGTTCCCTATCCTTGGGTTTTCAGCAAAGGCCAGTAGCATCAGCAGCACACAGACAATGAGATGAATTGTGTAGTAGACAGGATGACGAAGAATCTTAAATGCGCTCCATATCCATTTATCATCTAGGCTGGGATGATTATAAAATACATCATCGTGTTCGCCCTCACGGACAAACAGGACTGCATCTTCTAGCCGATATACCAGCTGTAATAATTATAGAAAACACTAATTGATTGTGAATTCTGCCTATATTATTTAACTCAATCAATATTGACATAATTTTATATATACCGATTTGTCTAGCTCCAAATTTTGAGGTGATGATACTTCAATATTGGTCTGAGATGAAGTTGTTACTAGAAGCTCGAGTTCTTCAGCGCCAGAATTTTCATGTATCTCACCAGTTACTTTGCTTTCTGATTCAGGCTCATCAATATCAACAGCACTAGCATTATTGCTTGTTTCTTCACTAGCAGATGGAGAAGAATCTCTATGCAGATGGTAGACATGATCAGATAAAGACATCCTTGTCTTATTTACTTTGCTTAGCTGCCTGTTCGTACAGATGTCAGAATAAACAAACTTTAGCTATATCTGGAGGAGGTGTACGTACTGAGAGCATAACGTATTATGAATCTTGAATGTGGGGAGATCCAGGAAAACAGGTGGGATGCACATGGCAATATGAAATTAATTATGATCATGAATGGAGTCAAGCGACTGCATTAGTCTATGAATATCATCAACTTGTGAGAGCCTTAAGGAATATTAAAGACCAGGCATGCATGCATTGATCATGAACAATGAATCCATTACTGTAACAGTCGGTCATGCATGAGGCTCAAGTAGACCACACTACTGAAGCATTATTAATTGTAAAGGGAGCTATATAGCTGCATTATGGCCCTGATAATGAAAGACTATATATATTGTACAGTACTGAAAGGTGATTGCACCTCTGAACAATAAGTATTGCAACATGAATCTCCATAGCAATGAGATTCCTATGTACAGCTTATAATTATTAATTTGCAACAATAATAATTATTAGTCATAATAATATATACACGTAAAAATTACTTATAAGATCATTAAAAATCATTCAGAGATTGTTCATAAAACAATAACAACAATTACAAGACACAAAACATATTCATAGACAATAATTATTATCATTCAATAATGTATTCGACAAAACCTGCAATCTTTTTCAAAACAGTCTGCCACTTTGGCTCCCTCGGCATTTCATCACCTGAAATCTCCTGGATGGTCTTCCTTCTGTCGTTTTCTTTAATCCACTCCTGAAAGAAAATGACCGAAGAAAACTACGTTGCTAAGCTACTCCAAAGTATAAGACGTACAACTGACCCCAAGGACATTCTTGTACATGAGCAGATGGATGTCCTCCTTGGTCCTTCGGCGACGACCAACATAACAGAGAGTGCTCTAAGAAGAAAACAAAGAAGAAAACAAAAATGGTGAAACAGTGAGAGCAGAACAAAAGGTAATACAGTAAGTCAAATCTCCACAAAGTTTCCTTTGTTCTGAAGTTTTGCTATAATTATTATCATAATATGTATAAAGTAGCCTCTTTCCTAATTAACCCCCACCCCTCTAAAATTAATGCACAAATTAATGCCTATACATGTATACACTTTAAGTTTTTGTCATCCACCTATCTGAACCAAAGTTGGCACAGCTGTACACAGTGATGAAGAGCCTCGGGTAGAGGCAACAAACATGGTCATCACACTTACCGGTAGTCTTTCCATGTTTAACTTGACTCTCTTAAAACTCCTAATACTTGAATCGACGCTCCATCCTTGACCGGACTGTTTCATGTAGGCCACTTCGTACTTCAGCTTGATGATATCCTCTGCCACTAGTGTGATGAGGACCCTCTTCTTGTTCTCATTCTCTGCAGGAATGGTGGAGAAACAAAAAGAGCAAACCACGAAGTTTTTACATTCAGATCAGCACATGTAATATCACAGATACATAATATAGGGGGAATTTTATCGGTAAAACTTTTTGTTTGTTCAAATTTCACCAAGTTTAATTTTGTCATTGCAGATAATTCAGTCAGATGCATGACCATGCAGGGGAAAAAAAATAGACTGTGTTTCATTTTGTTGTACTGAAAATTTCCCGATCTACTGTTTAAGCATGCTCTTAGTTCCATGAGCTAACCTTGTGGACAGCCACAGTCTGATGATTTGTGCTTCAGACACAGTCTACTTCTCTCAGTGGCTTGGATCTTGAACACAAAGGCCTCCACTATGAAGGAGATGGCAACTTGTAACACAACCTAGTACAGAAACAAAGATGATAACACAAAATGAGGCTAATTTTGTTAATGTGTAATTTTGTAATGTGTAGCTATATAGAAATTCAGTTTATTAATATTATTATTATTAGGGTGTATGTATGTATGTACCAGTGTGATGGTGTAAAAGCTCATGAAGTAGAGTCGTCCAAGCCAATCATACCTGACTTCGGATGCAAACCCCTCCTGTAGTGAAAATGGTACAAAATTTTTCTTAAAATGTTAGACAGTGATAAAAGAGAATCTCATTATTCACTCACCATAATAATGTACCAGTTGTTTACCACCATCAGAATGAACAAGGTTACTAGGCAACAAAAGATAAAAAAACAAGACTTAGAGACGGTGAGTGCATGTTGCGAAAATTCTATAATAAGGGAGGCTCTGAGAAGTGGGCAACAAAAAGAACAAAATAAGCTGAATTTCCACAAAGTGTCCTTTTTTTCGTTGGAAGTTTACTCACAGGGGGAGGGTTATGTATAAATCTATGTTCAACCTACCATAGCTCCTAAGAATGTTGTCAAAGTTGTTGAGGTAATAGATGTCTGGTGATGGAAGAAGGCTGTTGGTGCCGTTCATCCTACCACCATTGTAGTACTCTCCTACACCATACCAGCTGGTGTTGCTGGAGGGGGGAGATGATGAAGACAAAGTAAATTACGGAAGCTTGTTTTTGAAAGTGAAAACAGATTATCTAATAAAATATCGTGGAAAGTTCTTCAACTCTTAATTCTAGTCCAATGAGGGTGGTATTTATCGATAATTCTGATAGGCACACACACACACACACACACACACACACACACACACACGTCTCCTTTCCTACCAGCAGCCAGGCTCCACTCTCCCAAAGAGGAACTCCATCCCAATGATGGCAAAGAAGTAGTAGATGACAAACAGGAGAAAGAGGACACTGGAGAGACGTGGGACCAGGACCAGGATGGTATCCATGATGTCACGGTAACGCCTCTTGAGTCGAATGAACCTGTACGCCAGGAAATGAGACGAGATGAAGAGCATTTGTTTAGTGTTAAAAGGTTTTTGCGCTGTTTTCCAGGAGTTTACTGGGAAAAGATTCTTGGGTTCTCACAATTGAGATCCAAGTAGCCAATAGACTATATACAATGTCACACTAAATATTTTAGTGGAAGGCTAATTTGTTGTAGACTGTTATGCAAGGGTTATTTAGAGAATTGCCTGATCCCCCCTGTCCCTCTCCACTCACATCCTCACACCCTCACACCTCCACACCCTCACATCCACACTCACATCCTTACATCCTCACCCCCTCACCCCCTCACCTTATAAACTTGATGGGTCTTGCCGTTGCAAGGAAGATGAAATTTGAATGAACTTCAAGTGCAAGACAGATAAGACTGAAGATGATCACTAGAGTATCAAGACTAGAGAGAGAGAGAGAGAGAGAGAGAGAGAGAGAGAGAGAGAGAGAGAGAGAGAGAGAGAGAGAGAGAGAGAGAGAGAGA
>CAXIPT010000007.1:5492277-5501631 GCA_964030475.1 Tethya wilhelma | reverse complement strand
GAGAGAGAGAGAGAGAGAGAGAGAGAGAGAGAGAGAGAGAGAGAGAGAGAGAGAGAGAGAGAGTTAATATTTGACATAAATTTTGGCAATTCAGTACACACACACACACACACACACACACACACACACCTTTGACGGGGTTCCTCAATTTCGGTGAGAAGTACTCAAACCAGGGTACCATCACACCTTCCTTGCTGACCTACACTCAAACAAAATGAATAACAAAATTGATCAATGAAAAGCTCAATAAAACTACAGCAATCTACGAAACATTCAATTCCAGACACCACCCTCATGTACAAACCTGGTTCCAGTTGAAGTCTCGCACTTCGTAAAAGCTGTAGAACTCGTCCTGACTCAAGTCCTGGTGCTGCTGTTGAGGGTCTTTGTGCAAGGCCTTGAAAATACACATCACCTGCCACTCAGCTGTGTAGCCAAAAATAAGAGGTTTAATAACAATAAAAAGGGAGTAATTTTTCCCAGGCTGACATTCAAATGCATATTTACACTATAGCACATTATGAGTGGCAAGCTTGGGAAACAAATTTAGTATTATATCCATGCATAAAAAGTGGAAATTTAAAGTCTTTTATCATTTACTTGAGCCTTCGTGTTTCACTATAACTTAAACCGTATATCCAATATCTTTTCAAGCACTATTCTGTTAGCAATGGCTTACGCATTCTTGGTCTGTATTTGTTCATGAAGAGAAGAAAGTCATGAAATTCGATTCCTTTAGTTGTAGTGGCTAGAACACTATAGGCCAGCTTAAGAGCATCTCTGTGTGTGTGTGTGTGTGTGTGTGTGTGTGTGTGTGTGTGTGTGTGTGTGTGTGTGTGTGTGTGTGTGTGTGTGTGTGTGTGTGTGTGTGTGTGTGTATGTGTGTGTGCATACGTAAGTTTGTATATATGCATGATGGGCAGATGTACTCATGCATGGCATGTGTCAGTATATTCATTAGTCAAAAACAAATTGCCTGCTCATCAACTATCAAGGCACACCCAAAGATGCATAATGAATCTTATTCACCTCTTGTGTAGAAAGATCTTCCTAAACTTATTCTTGTCTGCCTCACTGAAGGAGCTGTAGACCACAGCAAGGAGCTGCACAAGACAAAACAAGACAAGCATGCACAATGCAAAGTTATTATTGTAGTTAGTTAGTTGTAGCTAGCCTTTACATATATGTACAGTACACCCTCCAATAGCAGACCCGCCTCTCAATAAAGGACTGGCTTGTATAACTTTATTTTCTTGTGGAGAGCTTGCTTTCTCAGAGGTTATGTTTATATGAAGAAAAAAAAATAGATATCTATAGACTTCCCTGAGATCTAGAGGTATGTCAGCTCAGCTCTATATGCAGCTATAACAGACTTATTGTATATCACTGTTAATGAATAGGTGAACTGTAGAAACAGTATACCCAAATAGAATACAGTACTTGTAAGGCTTTTAGTATCTATCTCCAAGGAGATATATAAAAATAAAAGTATTCTAAAGTTTCTGTTCTAATTACAGAATTTACAGTGCCCCCAAATGTCCTTTGTTAAAAGGTTTCCCTGACACATCAAAGTGTAAATATGTAGTAAAGTTCTTTGACCCCCAACTACTACTTACAATGTTGGAGATGAAGTAGAGAGTGAGAAACACATAGACGATGAAAAAGATTGGAGATGCAGGTTTCTCCTGGTAGGCCTCCATCATCACATCAGGGTGGCTAGGGAGGGAAGAAAGAAAGAAAGAAAGAAAGAAAGAATTCACACATGAACAAGTTATTTAATTGAAGCATTCTCCCACTCAAGCAATTTGCATATTACATTGACAGGAGGAATATAAAACAATAGCACAGAGCAATAGGGAAAAAGATTTTTAGTGCTATCATAATCACTGTGCATATGTAGTGGTTAGAAATAGTCATGCTACATCGCACAAACACAACACCAGCTGATCACTACATAGATATGCAGTGCTGATAATGATGTGCTGGAATACATCAAAACTTGTTCACACACACTTAGAACAGTGGTGTTGGCTTACTTGGCAGTGGTGAGTGTGATGAAGAGACTGACAAATGTCCTCTTGAAGTCTAAGAAATACTAGAGAGAGAGAGAGAGAGAGAGAGAGAGAGAGAGAGAGAGAGAGAGAGAATTTGATAGCACACTGAGTAAGTAAGTACATTTGGTTTACTGTATAACTTACGTCAGGGTCCACTTCAGCAAAGAGATAGTAGCCTAAATGTGTGTGTGTGTATGTGCCCCGTGTAATATTTCTGCTGAAGCAATGCAATGTATTCTCCACTATTATTCTAGTATAACTCACCTAGTAAAGAGAAGAGGGTCACAAAAAACAGCAGTAGCACGAGTATGTCTGTTATTGGTTTGAGACACAGAAATATCTGCCGTAGAACTCTACATGAGAGAGGGAAAGGACATGAGAAGTTTATTATTTATAATCCCATTGATTTGTGAATGCGGCCATTTTAATTATCACTGACCTTCGAACTCCAACCATGAGGTAGTTATCGATGAAGAAGAATGGCCTGAGGGCACGTGTGATGCGAATGTGACTTCTTTGACGTCCCAGCACTACTAAGGCTTCAATTATCATTACTGCCAATATGACCATCTAGAGGAACACAAATAGATAACCTTTTATTCACCGAATTATAAAGATAACCCTTTGACCACCGTGTTGTAGAGACACAAAAGGGTTATAAATTGTCCCCTACCCAGGTGCATTTGCACGCACGCACACACACGCACACACACACACACACACACACACACGCGCGAGCACACACACACACACACACACACACGTGCGCGCACACACACACACACACACACACACACACACACAACAAGACTCACCGATAAAACAGCGCTCCTCTGCTCGTTAGTAAGCCGGTCATTCCCAACCCTCGGGTCTTCAATCAAAGCCAGCATCATCAACAACACACTGACAAAGAGGTGAGCCACGTAGTAGACTGGATGATGGAGAATCTTGAAGGCCATCTTGGACCACTTTCCTCGTGGATGGTGATAGAACTTCGCATTGTCTTCTCCTTCACGAACGTAGAGAGCAGCCTCCTGCATGTGGAGAAAAGGTGTATTTTTAGCCAGTCTTTGATCGAGAGCAAAGTACACCATTGTGGTTTTAAAGGTAAACAAACCATGCAGGCTTGCTCGTTGAAAACACACTTTGTGTGGGGGAAATTTTTTTTTTTTTTTTGCAAAGTATCTCGAGACACGGTAGTCCATATACTTTCCTGTTGATTTTGTATTGCCTGTTTACAGTATCCAGATTTACCAGCACTCCAATGTACAGGCATAGAGTCACGGTTCCATTGACTAAAATATATTTAGCTTAGTATACGGACCCGGGTCTCGAGACACAAGAGTATTGTTTAATAAGATTACAGAAAGATAGATATACCTCCCACTTTGTTCTAGCTTTGTCATCCTTATAGAACACCTCATCACCAGGGTCTGAGCAAACAAAGGCAAACCATATATTATTTCACACATACATGTACAAACCAATATCTATGCACAAAATTAATCAACTTGCTTCAAGCCAGCTTCCAAAACGAGACAAAAGATGTTCATACCTGTAAACTGAGATGTTCTCGAGTTTCTTGTCGCTGTGCCTGACTTGCTAGCCAATGTGGAGTCACGTTTTACAATTGTACTGGTGTGATTGCCAAGCTCATGGTGCTGAAGGTTGAGACCATTCTCCATATCCAAGGCAGCCGAGCTTGATAGCTCCACACCGCTCCCCAGTCCTTCTATTTCTACAGCACCAGCAAATTCCTTTTCTCTCTCAAAGGTTTGCTGTTCCGTGTCGCTATCCGTGGAAGAAGACGAGTCTCGTCTGGACATTATCCTTGCAACATAGGGATTCTCAAAACCACGCTGGGCAGCTTTTCCAGGAGAACCAGAGGCGGCTGTTCCAGACTTGCCAGACTTGGCCAACAGAAGAGGGTCTTCCACAGAGTCACTGACGCTGTATAGATATCTTGGGAGGGCCATCTGTATTGAGTGGTATCGCTTCACGTTATCAGTGCACAGGAGACTATCCTCTGTATCAGTGCTTTCCATTCAATGAATAAAGAATACCATTATCTATGAGAATACTAAACCACTAAAAGGTCACCACACTGGTGATTTTGAGGCAATGAATATCATTTTGGAGCCAAACGTAAACGTCATCTATTGCACGTGAGCTGGTGCAGCAGGATCTAGGAGAAATGGCTTTGCTGGCAAGTAGTAGAAGAAGAGCTATGATGGCCATTTGCCAGGCTGCCAGGCTCTGTAACTCCAGGTAAAATCACATAAAGTCTTTTCAATCACTTTGCCAGCTGCTTTTATGCTCTTGCAGGTCATATTCCTCTGATGACCAAGCTTCAGGCAAAAGACTAAGAATTTACACTAGGACGGGAGATAAGGGTGTGTTCATATAGTTCCCTATGTTTTTGTGCTGTCATACATGAACTTATATGCATACAAACTGCAGGTACTTCAAGCAATTTTTCCGGTCAGCGATTACAGAAAGATGATCAGATATTCGAAGCACTTGGCAACAATGACGAACTAAGCTCCACGATTGGGTTAGCATTAACATGGAGATCATTTATTCTGAACCACCCCCTACTGTACAAGATGATGTTGTTGTAATATATTGGCTGGTACTTTTAGGTTGGCGAGGGAATTTTGCGTAGAAGCTGGACACAAAGATGTGACCGATATTCTTCAAGAGGTATAACCAGTTCATTTTACCATTATTGATAAATTTGGGAAAGTTTTGCCATCATAATGTGTTTTTGGTGGCAGGAAATAAATTTAGCAGTGAAAATTTTCACAGTTTATGGTATAAATAAAGTGTATTGCTTAATAATATTAAGCGGTTGCTTATTGCAATGATTGTGGGTATTTTTCAGATTCAGTGTGTCTTACAAGATGTCGGAGCACACATTGCAACACCAAGAGATTCTGCCACAGAGAAGAAGCTAGGTAGCCATTTTGAAATAACTCTAGGATAGTGCTCAGCAATCACTTGAATCTGTGTGTGTGTTACAGCTCGAACTGAGTTTAGCTCCCATCACGTTCAGAAGCTAGAGAAGTGGATTGATTCAATGGACAAGACACTTCCTGAGTTAAAGAACTTCATCTTACCCGTAAGCAATACCTACTTTTCATGCTTTACTTGAACACATGTGGTGAAACAGATCCATTGTCTGATTTCAGTCAGGGGGCCGAAGCAGTGCAGCCCTTCATCTTGCAAGAACAGTGTGCCGAAGAACAGAGAGAAGGTTGGCAAAGAATGTTTGTGAGGGAATTTCAATATTACATGTGCTGGTGTTCCTTTAAATAGAAAACTGCATGAGTGAGCATGTTTGCCAAACTTTGGTGATTTACTACACAACATAGTAATATTGGATTAAATTCCTTAAATTGGAACAATAGATGGTGATTAATTCTCCGTATCAATTACAGGGTAGTTCCCCTATACCGAGATGGACAAGTTGACCACGATGTGTTGAAATACATCAACAGGTATAATTTATGCAGTACAGGTATATATTTTAGTCTCACTGGCCAAACCCTTTTGGGCATTACCAGTATTCAATTTCTGTTGCATATACACACTCATGCAATGCACTAAGGTATAACCATAATGCTCTATGCATGCACATAGGTTGAGTGACCTGCTGTTCACAGTAGCAAGGTACGTGGCACAAGAGGAAGGAGTGGAAGAAGTTGTCTACAGACGAATTGAATAAGGAGATGATCTGATCAGTTAACCTATTCTTTGTCACATACAGGATGTATTTTCTGTCGATAAAGACAATAATCCATTAATAAGTATTTCAGTTTCAAATCACCAGTGTAAATCAAAGTTAATAATTAATTTTATGATTTCAAAAGAAAATTGTTTGATCTATGATTGTAACATGTCAGGTTGTTTATATGGAGGTGAGAAAGTGATGTCTTAGAATTGAGATTTGCATGCCTTGGTCTAATGCAGTCTTACTGTAACCATGAGGTTAGGATGTAAAGGTCATGTTCTTGGTGGCTCTATTCCTAGCCTAGAGTCCGAAATTTCCTTCAGAGCTTGTCTAATTCTTTCAAGAAGAACTTCTGTAGTCAATAAAATGATGAAGAAACAATTATATTGGTCCTAATAAAAGTGCACCTTGCTGAGTCAGCACTGTAGGGAGGTGCACATTATCAAATCTAATCACAAAGTATTATGGTCACATGACTGGAATGCAATAACTTGACAGGCACGCCAGCTCAGCAAAGGAGCACTCTTGCTATAACTCTGTACAACAGCTACTCCCTCAGTCACCAGTTGCAAACAATCACACACACACACACACCTCCTTCTTTGACAGCTCTGGCCAGTCTTTCTGCTGCCTGGCTATTCTCCACCTCCAGTTTCTTGAGTCCTTCCACTTGTCTCTCGGGAGTGTACTCCTGACTGGGCAGAGAGTCGATGAGTGTCTCAATGTCTTGGGCTGTCCGTGAGATCAGGTCAGAGAACAGAGCTGAATTGTCTATGGAAAAAATGAAGTGACAATCAAGGGGTAGAGTTCATGAATATGGGGATCGCCACCCCTTCAAGAATTAATACTTTGAACAAGTAACGTTCACTTATAGGCTGCAGTGGATGCCTGAATATGTGTACCTTCTTGTGGATCTTTGGATTCAGCATCTATAGCAAAATGTATTGTACAATGTATGTGAATTCAAAGTGTCGTGCAGTTAATTTCTACTTCATACCATTTTGTTCTGAGCCAGTCTGTTGTAATACACCAATGCTATTGCAGAAATAATCAGCCAGCTGTACAGAGCAAGGCTTATACTCTAAAGTAATGTTCAGTCAACAACATGAAGAGTTGGTGTACCTGGTTTATAGCTTCTTGAAGTTGAGTCAACCTGTCAGCCATTTTCCTATGACGTCATAGTGCGGGTCGGCGCGCACGTGAGCTCTTGCACAAAAAGCACGTGGTGTTAGGCAATCGCTCTCTTTTTGTGTGGCGAAGTGACTCAACTCTCTATTTCTTTCGGTGTGACTGCGTTTCGTGTCCTCAGAGACTTAAAAGTGAGTTAAAACTATCAGATACACTTAATAAGTATGTTAAACCATTTAGGTTGTGGATCGAAAAGCCTTATTTTGTGCTGAACATCATAAATTATTGAATTTCAATACCTCAATTTTTTTCCTTACAGAAAATGCGTTACGTGGCCGCCTATCTGCTAGCTGTGCTGGGTGGAAATGATAACCCCGGTAAACAAGACATCACCAAAATTTTGGAGAGTATCGGTCTTGATGTGGATGATGAACGACTGGACAAAGTGAGGGTTTTTATCTACATGTGTGTTATAAATATCGTGGCAGCCATTACGATTGGATATTCGCTCTCTCTTTCAGGTCATCTCTGAACTTGAAGGGAAAGACATCAATGAAGTGATCTCTGAAGGAATGGGAAAACTAGCTTCAATGCCTTCAGGTAAATAATTATACAGGTCACACACACACATACATGTCTATGCTTTTTTTGGTAAAGTTTGTTCCAGTGTTGTTTTTTTTTTATTTCTGTTTTCTTGATTTTTGTTTATTTGTCCTACCAGGTGGAGCTGCAGTGGCTGCCTCCTCAGGAGGTGGTGGTGGCGGAGGTGAAGCCGAGAAGGAAGAAGAAAAGAAGGAGGAGAAGAAAGAGGAGTCTGAGGAAGAGTCTGATGATGATATGGGCTTTGGACTGTTCGACTAGATGTACAGAGACAGTTCTCTCTTTTGTTTCTCAGCTCTCTATGTTGTGATCATATTTTGTATGTCAAGGGAGTATATAATATTATACATTGATGGTTGATGTTGTCCTAGCAACATGCAAGTTTCCATATGGAAACTTGATGCATGAGCATAATATACGTATTTTAAACTATAATCCATGAAAATTCAGTGAAATTAGGTTCACTCTACATTCAGTGCTTGAGATCTTATTAATATTTCACCATGGTTGTGAAATGCATTTTGAATTATTATTTCACACAACATTATTACACAATCATGACAAAAGCAGAATGACTCATCATTGAATATCTACAAACATAGATTAGTTTTGAGAGCTTCCAGTTTTACTCAGCTGCAGTTACAATAATAATACAATCACCATAATAATAGAATCATGCTTATATTATAGCTTTATCAACTTACATGCTGTGGTAGAAGAAGAGTCATAGCAATTGATGATGAGTGTATATAAACAAAGATGAGAACAACATAAATTTTTGTCTTGTAAGACTCATATATTATGATTGACATAATTCACATTACCTTGACAACATCCACCCAATTCCACCCTCTAGGAAGTTCTCCTTGTGCGTCTGAAACAGAAAGAGAGAGAAAAAGAAAGAGAAGAAGATAATCGCACCCATTCAGATTACAGCAATTTTTTTCTATCTTTGGCAGTATTCATCATGACCCACTTGTTCTGTCGGCCATTCTTCTCTTAGCCTGTTTACTAAGAACTTCTTTCTTCTTCTTTTCTGCCTTCACAGGGAGGTCAGATTCTACGCTCAGGTTAGTTGTTGAATCTACTGATGCTTCAGATGGTACTATTAGCTCTTCTGCATTTTCTTTAGCGTATTCAAACAGAGAGTATGTCATGGGAGTACCAAGGAGTGTTTCTGCCTGCATTTGATATAATAATGAGGGTAACAAAGGGCATGATTGTATGTACATTCGTTGAGCCTAGGAAGTTTGTACATGAAGCTGAGATTTGCACCACTGTGAACAGCATGAAAAAAGCTTTCAAATGATATTTTTAAAATGCCATTTTATCGACACTATCCTATACTTAGTGGTCAAATGTATTATATAAACTATAATTTTTTGTCTATAAACTTACTTCCTGTGTTATTGCTGAAATCACTGCCTCCTTTGATTGAGAATTTCTGTCAAAATGCAAAAAGAATAGTTATGTGCAACCACTATCATGCACACACGTTAAGTGCAAACGTACATGTGTGTATTGTAGAAGGAGTCTAAACTAACGGTTGGGAGTTCGTCAGGGTATGCATCACTCCATGTAACTTCGAGAAGAAATGATTTAGGTTCACCAACATCACCTATCTTACAGGAAAAAGAAAAGAAGGATCTCTAATTGTAATGCGCGTAAAGAAGCTATAATTCTCACACTAAACTAACCCTGTAGGTGAATGAGGTTGGGCTGTGCTCTTTGTAATGGTCGTCAGAATCATAAATCGATTTCAACACTTCTCTCTCTTCCTGGACGGGTTAGGAGAGAAATAAAGATTCATAATACTTAAATTAGGGTTTAAACTAACCT
>CAXIPT010000007.1:5487277-5489777 GCA_964030475.1 Tethya wilhelma | reverse complement strand
TGTCATCGAGAATGATCAAAAGACAATGGAAGAAGAACAAGTGGCTAGCGATAGTTTGAAACAGAGCTCTGACGGTGGTGGGGGTGAGAGTGAACCAGTGGGAGAGAGCAGTGAAGGGCCGGGTGATGGTGCTAGTCGGACGGGCAATGGTGGTACCATCCTGGGTGAAAATGAGCCACTTTCAAGGTGAGAGGTACCGTTGGTTTTGTCGGTTTTGTTTATCCCTTACTTTGTGTGTGTGTTTGTGGCGTATGTGATACATAAAACATGCTTAAGAAGTGACTATAATGTGTGTTTCGTGGGCGGTTTCATCAGTTATGTTTAAATTTGGCAACCATTTTTCAAGCCCAATGATAGTATATACAATACAATACTTTATCAATGCATGTACATTGGTAATTGAGTTATCACTGTACTCATACATGTAAGTGGCTGGCAGTGAAGTCAGCTAAATTATCAAATCATGCTTCCATCCCTTGGACAAATTCACTTCTCAAATCATGTACAAGTATACATGTAGGTGTAGAGTGGAAATTTTCAGCATGAATTTTTATTGGAGATTTGTACATTGTATGTGCCAGTCTCATTTCAAAACAAAGCCACCCCCTGGGTGTACCATACCATAAACGTGGAAATATTGGCAGTACATTAAATTTGGCGGTTTGGCGGTCAGCGCAAAAACCGCCAAATTAAATGCATGTAAACTGTTTTGTTTTTTGCTCTATTGCAATACATTGCGCAAGAGAGGAAAACGGCAAATTTAAAACCGCCAATATTTTTGTGGGAAGCGGTCTGAGCAAAATCGCCAAATTAAATGCTCGCCAATATTTCCAAGTTTGCGTTATACTCTATACTGTACACTGTAAGTATTGCTGAACTATTATTATTGGTGTATTAGTATATTACACACTGTTACTTTGGACAAGCAAGCATTGCTGACTGAACTATTATGATTGGTGCATGCATGGCTACAGTAATAGTTCCGACTTTTTTTCACCTTGTCTTCTTTCCCACCTCCACCACACTACATGCAGTGAGTCTCTAGACTTCATCAAGCCACTGCTTGAAGCCCGCGACCTCATAGAGCAGCTAGCAAGCATAGAGTTACAGAAGTTCACGATGGGCATGGCTGGTCACTTGAACCGTGGTCCTCTGTTGGGAAGAATGGAGCTCTACAAGCAGATGAAGGCTGCCAAGCTGCTTGGAGTCGGAGGGGTTGAGCACCTGCTAGGTATGTGCCTGAGGAGGTACGACACGAGTGTGCCTTTGCTGACTCAGCACTTAGGCGTACCTGATCAAATCCCGTTGCAAAGTATTGTGGTCATGTGACCTTAATTACATTCTAATCACATGATTCCAAATTTCCAATACTTTGCGTGCTGAGTCAGCAAAGGCACATTTGTGCTGTACCTCCTCTGCATATGTACAATGTATACTTAGTCATAGTTCTTGTGTT
Source organism: Tethya wilhelma (assembly GCA_964030475.1). Lineage (NCBI taxonomy): Eukaryota > Metazoa > Porifera > Demospongiae > Tethyida > Tethyidae > Tethya > Tethya wilhelma. The sequence continues at coordinate 5,488,321 of CAXIPT010000007.1, read as the reverse complement.
TGATAAATTTTTTTTCCCCCTTTGTTAGCAGTAGGATTTTGCAAGATTTTGATAAGTTATAATGTGGCTTCTCATTCACTCACAGTATTTATTGTTCTCTCTCTCTCNTCTCTCTCTCTCTCTCTCTCTCTCTCTCTCTCTCTCTCTCTCTCTCTCTCTCTCTCTCTCTCTCTCTCTCTCTCTCTCTCTCTTATGTGTGTGTAGCGATGCCGCTGGACATGCTGAGAGACTATTTCCATCTCTTTGGCACAAAGAACTGTGTCTTTGAAGACTTGAAGCTCTACCTGAATGACTTCCCTGAGGATGATGTGAAGAAGTTCCTACAACAGATCGAAGAGAGAGTCCTTGCTGATCCAATCGACTTTGATTGCCACTCATCCAAGATGAAAGAGAATGTGTGTGTGTGTGTGTATGTGTATGTGTGTGTGTGTGTGTGTGTGTGTGGTGTGTGTGTGTGTGTGTGTGTGTGTGTGTGTGTGCGTGCGTGCAAGCTACTTTGTTTCGTGTGCAGTACAAGACAATGGAGAGATTGGCTTGCAATGTGAACAATTTTTGCTCCTTTGTAGAACATACTATAATGCATAGGAAAAATTTCTAAATTTTAAAACTGCCCATAATATTATTTTTGTAAGTAACTTGACAACTAAGATTGCCCAATCAAGTGTTTGCCAATCCTACATTTGCAGTAGATGCTAAGTTCCCTAAAATTCCCGTTTATGCGATCGCTATATCCATTATGTTTCCTATCATTATCCAACTCATCTCTGTAGGCGTACAAAATGAGCGTTCACATCAACCTCCTTCAGATGCAACGTTTTATGGGCCACCACTCCGAGCACAGCGACCAGAAGAAGCAGGAGATGGTGGACATGTGCAGGACCTACTACAGAGAGGGCCTGAAGCTGTGCAGGAGCCATGTGGAGACACACAACAGACTGTGCGATTTTTACATCGTTTTGGCCACTCACGTCAAGTTGGAGCTTTATAAGTCTACTGGTAAGGCTATGTGGTGGGTTGGATTGAGAGGGGGGGGGGGGGGGGGGG
>CAXIPT010000007.1:5415735-5486123 GCA_964030475.1 Tethya wilhelma | reverse complement strand
TGTGTGTGTGTGTGTGTGTGTGTGTGTGTGTGTGTGTGTGTGTGTAACTCCAGCTTTTCAAAGAATCCTTACTTTATCTCCCTGTTTTCATGACCATGTGCAGGCATAAGAGCTAGGATTTCAGGAATACCTCAAGAGTTGAGAGAACTGGTGTCAAAGATCTTCATCCGCTCACTGTCTCCAGAAGGGGAAGAGAAGATCACTGTTGCGATGGAAGAGGAGCATCCTTGTCGCATCTTGACCAGATCGAAGATCGATTTGGAAAAGTATTATCTCTTTGTGCAGGTGACTTGATGATGGCACTTTGATGCATAGCTTTGTCAATTGTAATCGGTTCTCTCTCTCTCTCTCTCTCTCTCTCTCTCACAGACTGTCAGCACCATCTTGGTGGTGTGTGGTGCTTGCTGTGAGATCTTGAGCTCTCCTGACAGAAGGAAAAAGAAGAAAAAAAAGCAACCAGTAGCTATAGGAAACGTACGTTGGTCAGATAAATTGTCCTCTAAAAATTTATTAATTCCTAACCTTTTCGATTTCTCTCTGTAGATTCCAACTCGAAATGAGCTAGTCAACTTTATCAAGGAAATAAAACTCGGCCTTCTGGCCACGTCTCAATTGTTCCACCCTCTCTCTCTCCCCAACCTGAGTGACGAAGAGCTCGCCAACAGCTTCGAGAAACTACACCTCTCGAAGGAGATGCACCTTGGTTCATCCTCGTCGGCAGTGGAGCTCAAGAAGACGACATCATCCCCTCCTCCTGATGGTGCAGCTGGGGAGAAAGAGGTGTTGAAAGAAGAAGATGGTGGTGGTAGTGCAGGACCTAGTCTTGAAACAGTTGTAGTGAAGGAGGACGCCATGACTGTGACAGAGTTGGAGAGTCCTGGTGATGGAATCTATGTGAGTTTTATTGTAGCAGAATTTGAGTCGTGCAAGATGTGTGAGTACATGTGCTGATGTGGACTTGCATTGTATTGTGTGTGTTTGCCATTGCCTAGCAACCAAAGTTTTTATAGGCTATAGTTGCTGGTTACTGGTTGGGTGGAGGTGACAATAGAGTAGCAAGGGATCACAGGGGGTCAATAGCAAACAAAATAGTTGCGTGTGTGTGTGTGTGTGTGTGTGTGTGTGTGTGTGTGTGAACGTCTTTCTTTCTTACCCCCTGCAGTTTGAAAGAGGTGTGGTGTCCAAGGTATGTGCTGCAGTGCTGGACAGCTACAACATGTCTTGTAGTGACATGTTGAAAGTTGTAGTCGCTAAAACTGATCTTATATCTTCTCTAATCAAGCAGCTTGGTGGCTCAGTAGACTGAGCTTATCATATAGCTCTAGTTTTAACACTAAAGCTAAAAAAATATTATCAAGAGTGAAATAAAATCATATGAATCATGCTGTACGTACATGTTACTATGATTGTCATGGATTGTTACTGTCCTAGTCTGATTTTCTAATGTCAAGTTGTTTTGACGATTTTTACCAATTTTTTCGTTTTGGCGCCGTGATCGCTTGCGGTTTCTATTGTGCGGATGAACTGTAAAGCTGTAGAAGTAAAGCGGTACTACTGTTTGTATAGCTAGTCTTTGTTGAACTGGATAAAGAAAATGATTCGCAAACTACCTCCAATGCCTCCAGCGAGAAAGGAGTCCCTATCGGCTGCCTCAAAGATCGCAAAGACTGTATCGCAATCTGCGATGCCTGAGAGCGGTTCCAGTACAGAATCAAGTCCTCTGCACACTGGTAGTACTACTGCCACATCGTCACCTTCTTCTGTATTCGATACACCACCATGCTCTCCATTTATTTCCACTCCAACTGCTCGTGTCCTCGGCTCTTCGAGAAAGCCGCCGGCTCCTCCACTGAGAAGTCCAACCACCCGTCTCTGCGCGAGCTCCGTGCTAAACAATGAGGTTGTGCGCCGTTCGAGTGAAGATAGCGGTGCTGAGTGTAGTGCCATTTCAGCTGCAAGTCGAGATGCACAGTTGAGTGGCCAAGCAGCCAAAGATGACGAGAAACAGTCGGCAAAATCAGCACCGAGCAAGGACAATGCAGACAACCCACATGCAAAGAAACACACATTGTGCTCACCTCCAAATAGGCCTGCACCACCTTATCCGTCCTCCAAAGCAAAATCATCCAAAAATCAAAATAAGGATGGAAAAAATGATCTTCAAGATCAAGCCAAGACCACACAGCATGAACAGCAACAAAACACTACTGGTGTACAAAAACTGGCCAAAATTCCAGCACAGCGTCCCCAGGCCCCAAGACAAAGTCCAAATACATTCAGCTCCCTTCCCACCTACTACAGAGGGAAAAAATATTCCGAATCCTCTCCCGAATTGGCTCACCGTGAAATTGATTCGACGATTATTGTGAGCCATCGTCACAGGGTTCCCCCCGGACCCCCACCTTCAAAACCACCCCCTCGTAAACCTCCGAGAAGACAGCACAGCTTTCCGAGACAAATCACACCAGAAATGATGCATCGAGTGGCTTTGAGCTTGCACAGTTCAAGCGATAATCTTCAATCGAGCGAGCAAAGTGATGGTGTAGCAAAGAGACACAAGACTCTTGCCTCCATCAAAGCCGATATCATGGTACGAAGACACCAATCGATGAAGTTGGACACATCGTACAGCCCTCAGCAGAGAAAAAGAATGATATCTGAATCGGATGTCGTGAATTGTAATTCAGATGCACCTTGCACACCTAGCAAACCTCCTGTACCCAGTCCTAAACCTACAACCAAGGAAGAGAGAGTCCAACGACCTTTTATCAGTGAAAATTATCATCAAGACAAACCACAAGCATGCACATCCAAAGATAACTCATCAACGGACAGTAGCAACTCGATTGTCAAGAAATCACTCAAACTACCTCTTTCATCTTCAGCAACAAAAGTAAAGTCTACCAAAGAAAGTTCAACTCACAGCACCCATAGTACATCAACAGCTTCGGCCAGTCAGAGTCCCAAAAGAATAGCTGCTGCAGTCATGGTTAATTCTCAGTCGAACCAGCCAAAGTCCGGTGATGGCAACCAATCAACTTCGTCACAATCAAAAGAACCCACGAACCCTACAAAACCACCGAGAACAAAATCCTTGGCATTGAACAATAAGCTGAAAAAAGTGACAAAATCATCTAGTACTGGTAAAAGCACAAAAAATTGTACATCTCAGCAAAAAGTGCCTGCAACAGTGAGCGAATCAACTTCAGCAGCGAATCAGCATCAACCCAGTATAGCTGGTAATGGTGAGAAAGCTACAGATAAGCATCAGGTGGTAGTTGTCCAAAAAAGAGTGAACTACAAGCGCGGTGAAAAGCCTGTTCGACCTGCTCCTCCGCCACCCGGACCAGGTGCACCGATTACCCCGTATGCCGAGTTCAGTTTCGACCATGTCAGTGGAGTAGTGACCGCTGCAGGGACTTCACTGACTAAGAAGGCATCAAAGAAAGCTAGTAAGGAAAAAGCAAACGTGCAAAGCCCAGATGGGGACAATGAATACATCCCTGTGAAATCAGGCGGTAAGTTATTACCCACCCTATAAGCATGTCTTCTTGATCAGTGTTGTGTTTCTTGGATACTTTAAGATTTTAAATTTGTGAAAAATACCAGGAGACCATGAAGTTTTCTAGGCACATTGCAGAGTGTAACCTTACATAGTGGGGTCAATTGTTACTTGTGTATGTACAGATCTAGTGCTAGCTTGCAATATTGTAGGTCTTTGCTTCATGTTTTGTGGACTTGTGGTTAATCTCTTAAGAGGTCGTCAGTTGCATACTTCATGTAGTCTAAGGAGAAGCCAAGTGTCACGAGCCATCCAATACAGCCTCTTCAAAGACTCAAAACTTGTGCCACTTATGCTATCAATCACAGACTCTAAAGCTTCAATTGATCTTGTATGAGTTTACTCTGGCCCAATTTTAAAAATACATTTTTGTGGTGCACATGGTGCTTGTATGATTAATTATAGCTGCATGTGTAAATTTTGAATGAGGTCTTGTCAACATTGCATTAGCATACATTATGAAACTTGGAGGAGTTTCAAACCTTGACAAAAGTGGCCATTGAAATGTTCTGTGTTTGTTGTACGTATGCATTAATGCTTTTAATAGACGTTAATGGTTGAAAGAGCCCTTAATTCAAACTGGTTAAGTTTATCTTAGAAAAGCTAAACAAACGTTCTAAAGTGACCATCCATATCGCTGTCGTCACCTCGTGCCCAGAGAAATATCAAGATAAAAGAAAGTTAGTGTAATATCTGTCCTTTGAATCCAAACAACTACTGCCAGCTATAGTGTATGGAATGAAAGTTATGTATGGTCTCTGCTCCAATGCCAGCAAGATATAGTAGCATAGTGGTAAGAACATTCGACTAGTGTTCAAAAGACCTCAAAGATTTTTTTCCAATAAATAACATTGATTCCTGCTAATGGAAGCTAGCAAATTAAAGGCTGATAAGATCATAGGTAGTGGTAGACAGTTACTCCTAACCAAGGTTGAAGTCTATCAATACACCATCATTTCCTGCTGCTTTGTGACAGTGCTCAAAGAATTCATTTATACTAAAAGGCTCAAAAAGATTTTATTTAGCAGATGTTGAATAGTTTTGTACAATTGAAATGTCAGTAAATAAAATGTGGCTTTAAGCTAAGCTACCTTGCACACCTAGCAAACCTCCTGTACCCAGTCCTAAACCTACACCCAAGGAAGAGAGAGTCCAACGACCTTTTATCAGTGAAAATTATCATCAAGACAAACCACAAGCATGCACAATGTCATCCAAAGATATCTCATCAATGGACAGTAGCAACTCGATCGTCAAGAAATCACTCAAACTGCCTCTTTCATCTTCAGCAACAAAAGTAAAGTCTACCAAAGAAAGTTCAACTCACAGCACCCATAGTACATCAACAGTTTCGGCCAGTCAGAGTCCCAAAAAAATAGCTGCTGCAGTCATGGTTAATTCTCAGTCGAACCAGCCAAAGTCCGGTGATGGCAACCAGTCAACTTCGTCACAATCAAAAGAACCCACGAACCCTACAAAACCACCGAGAACAAAATCCTTGGCATTGAACAATAAGCTGAAAAAAGTGACGAAATCATCTAGTACTGGTAAAAGCACAAACAATCGTACATCTCAGCAAAAAGTGCCTGCAACAGTGAGCGAATCAACTTCAGCAGCGAAACAGCATCAACCCAGTATAGCTGGTAATGGTGAGATAGCTACAGATAAGCAGCAAGTGGTAGTTGTCCAAAAAAGAGTGAACTACAAGCGCGGTGAAAAGCCTGTTCGACCTGCTCCTCCGCCACCTGGACCAGGTGCACCGATTACCCCGTATGCCGAGTTCAGTTTCGACCATGTCAGTGGAGTAGTGACCGCCGCAGGGACTTCACTGACTAAGAAGGCATCAAAGAAAGCTAGTAAGGAAAGATTAAACGTGCAAAGCCCAGATGGGGACAATGAATACATCCCTGTGAAATCAGGCGGTAAGTTATATACCCAATATATATTGTGTTTTGGATACTCAAGATTGTAAATTTGTGAAAAATACTAGGAGACCTTTTCTAGGCATATTGCCCAGGGTAATCCTACATAGACTTGTGTATATATACAGATCTAGTGCTAGCTTGCAATATTGTAGGTCTTTGCTTCATGTTTTGTGGACTTGTGGTTAATCTCTTAAGAGGTCGTCAGTTGCATACTTCATGTAGTCTAAGGAGAAGCCAAGTGTCACGAGCCATCCAATACAGCCTCTTCAAAGACTCAAAACTTGTGCCACTTATGCTATCAATCACAGACTCTAAAGCTTCAATTGATCTTGTATGAGTTTACTCTGGCCCAATTTCAAAAATACATTTTTGTGGTGCGCATTGTGCTTGTATGATTAATTATAGCTGCATGTGTAAATTTTGAATGAGGTCTTGTCAACATTGCATTAGCATACATTATGAGACTTGGAGGAGTTTCAAACCTTGACAAAAGTGGCCATTGAAATGTTCTGTGTTTGTTGTACGTATGCATTAATGCATTTAATGGACGTTAATGGTTGAAAGAGCCCTTAATTCAAACTGTTTAAGTTTATCTTAGAAATATTTTGTTTGGCTGGCATGAGGACGGCCGGCATGATTGCTCATAGCAATTAGAAGAAAAGTGGCATGAAGTCACAAAAGCTAAACAAACGTTCTAAAGTGACCATCCATATCACTGTCGCCACCTCGTGCCCAGAAAAATATCAAGATAAAAGAAAGTTAGTGTAATATCTGTCCTTTGAATCCAAACAATTACTGCCAGTGTATGGAATGAAAGTTATGTATGGTCTCTGCTCCAATGCCAGCAAGATAATAGTAGCGTAGTGGTGAGAGAATTTGACTAGTGTTCAAAAGACCTAGATTCAAGGATTTTTTTTCCAATGAATGTAATAAATAACATTGATTCCTGCTAATGGAAGCTAGCATATTAAAGGCTGATAAGATCATAGGTAGTAGTAGGCAGTTACTCCTAACCAAGGTTGAAGTCTATCAATACACCATCATTTCCTGCTGCTTGTGACAGTGCTCAAAGAATTCATTTATACTAAAAGGCTCAAAAAGATTTTATTTAGCAGATGTTGAATAGTTTTGTACAATTGAAATGTCAGTAAATAAAATGTGGCTTTAAGCTAAGAGAGAGAGAGAGAGAGAGAGAGAGGGGGGGGGGAAGGTGCAAGAAAGCTAAGAAGGTATAGGAGCCGTTTTAGAATTTTGATTGTATAGGATAGTTAGTTCAGTGTTGTACAATGCACAATTGCTTCATTCCATTAATAGTCCTACTTATGGGTGTGTAGCACTAAAGTCCATCTGGTTTGAGAATGCCAGCAGAAGTGAAATAATGAGATTTATGCAATACTTTTTATTTGGGGCAAAATAGCTAACTTTTGACTGGTAAGACATAGGAAGCTGGAAAAGCAACCAAAAGAACGGGGAGAACGAGCACTTTCCAATGGTGCTTGAAATATTAAAACTCAGTTGGGTATAATAAAGAAGTTATGGTATTCAATTTTTTCTACTGGCATTCTCAAACCAGATGGAATTTAATTATCTCCCCAAGGTTTGATAAACCACCCTTGTTTACACTATTGTGTACACAGTGGTGCAAAACCCAGCCTTTTTGTCTACTCACTGACAAAAAGTCTACTATACTATAGCTAAAGTCCACTATAGCACATCACCCACTAACTGCTGTTGCAATTAGAGTATTTCTCGCAAACTTGTTCCCTCGTATTTGATATCAATTTTGTTTTCTTTTTAATTCTTCTAGTATCTGTGCACAAATTGAGTTGGCCATCTGTTCCTGCCACTACTGAGGATGACATCACTGACCACAGTGAAGAGGGGTCCAACTCCGTGTACACACCACTCACCATTTCTTCCATGGATTATAGCGGTAAAAATTAATGTTTATTTTGTAGCTGTTCTGTACAACTGAAAGTCCATAGCTAAGACATGCACTCTCTGTATTGCTTTGTAGGAGTATATTCAGTACATGCAACTTTAAAATTATTATAGTGAATAAATTCACTTGTATTTTGACTTTTATTAATGGTAGCTATGATTAGACAAGTAAAATGCAGGGTATATACTATAGCTATGTACAAAAAAGTTAATACGAAATGCTATATAGTTTAATCTGTCTTGCATACAATATTTTCTTTCCTGATGATTGTACGGCATGAACTCAATCGATGTGTATCACACAAATTTGTATCCCAGGTGCCTATTCTGAAATCATCATTGGTGGGGGCAGTAGGCTCCAGACAGATCAGAAGGACAAGTTTTACGTTGAAATGAACACACCTTTTGGAGAGGCTGAGCCGCATTATGAGAGGAGGAGAGAAGTGCTTGAGAGATTAGACGAAGAAGAAGACGAAGATAGCGAAACCGTTCTAGACAAAGAGAGCTTTAGTCCCTCAAAACAAAATGGCTTCCAAGACAGTTGTGAACTACACAGCAGCAGTGGACTAAAATGTGGCAGTAGCAAGCAAGAAATGGGTCAAAAGGAGACTCTGTTAATGGAGGCAGTGCCTTCTATTTCAGCTAGTAGAAGAACCTTTTCTGAACAGTTCCATGTTGTCAAGGACACAAACTCCCTAGCAACCACCACCACGTTTCAGTCGAGCAAAGACAGTGATGACGAAGGTAATAATAATGATATTGAAATGCCAATGTCTTCATTATAATAATATACTGTGATTTCAGTATACATATTCTACATAGTTAAATTCAAGTGTTTTTCACACTGAATAAATCAGTTGGCCGAATCATTGGCTAAACGTGGATGTAAAGCTGTGTAGCTGTACGAGTTGTCTAGCAACTGAACATCTGTTACAACCCAAGGAGGGCTGACAAAGACAGCTGGGCCAACCAGCGGCGTTAGAGTAGTACTGCCCTGTGCGAACGACAGAATAATACAAACGCATTGAATTAGTATGTAGAATGGTGTGTGTGTGTGTGTGAGAGCTGCTAAAGTGAAGTTTTCCTCATGATGCTGTGAGAGCCTGAGGGAGGCAAATTCCATTTTTGCATCGAGAGTGTTACGTGGGTGTATAGTTATGTGTGTACTAGTTACATATAGCCACTATAGACTTTATGCCCTCTGCCAAGGTTTAAGAGATGTGTTAGACGATAGTTGAGCATCACTCAAGCACCTGACTTGTGGTCTGCACTGACACCCACTTATATCCACCAACAACCTTTTGGTGGCAAATACACCCACATGTAACTAACAAGTGCAAGTCATGTTTCAACACACACACATGCATGGGGACTTTTCTGTACTCAAAATCAGTAGCCTCATTCTCAGGCTCTCTTCTGGTTCAGTTATAACTCAAACATGATGCAGTTGTAACTCAAACTTGATGCAGTTGTAACTCAAACATGATGCAGTTGTAACTCAAACATGAACTCAAACATGTGTAGTTATAACTCAAACATGATGCAGTTATAACTCAAACATGTGTAGTTATAACTCAAACATGTTGATGCAGTTATAATTCAAACTTGATGCAGTTGTAACTCAAACATGACACAGTTATAACTCAAACATGTGTAATTATAACTCAAACATGATGCAGTTGTAACTCAAACTTGATGCAATTGTAACTCAAACATGACACAGTTATAACTCAAACATGATGCAGTTATAACTCAAACATGACGCAGCTATAACTCAAGCATGTGTAGTTATAACTCAAACATGCGCAGTTATAACTCAAACATGACACAGTTATAACTCAACTAAAAATGATGAACTCTACACAAACAAACAAATACACACACACACACACACACATGTGCACACACAGATCCCTATTGCTACATATACTTGGACAAACTACGAATCCATCTTCAACCCCCTGGCTCCCCAACCACTCCATCAGCCTCTCTCCACTCCTCTTCACCACCAGCTGTTGCTAACCACACATCCAACGACCACATAACCAAGCAGACTAGAATCAACACTGAAGGTATATGGTTATTGCTATACAAACTTTGTGTGTGTGTATGTTTGTGTGTGATGTTTGTAATCATGATCAATAAGTTTGTAGTAAAGTGATTTACCGTTTTTTCTATCCGTGACCAAATTTGGTGTTGAATAAAGCTTTGGAGAGATGGTGGTATAGAGTGTTTGTGTCCTGTTTCCTTCCTCTCTTGACCTCTAGTGATACTGCCCACCTATAGCCCATAGGTGGAATAGAGAGTATTGTTGCTAGGCACCAAAAACCAACTGGGAAGTGGATTTTACACAAAATAATTCCCATCCTGACAGTTATATACAGGCCCAAATCTTGACTCTTAATGTCATAATGTTGCCATTCCCAAAAGTATTATTAGCTTGCAACTCTCTACTATAATAAAATTATTTTCTAATTGTATAATTATTTTGAATTTAGAAAAGGTTGGGCCTGGGAACAAAGTTATGCATGTAGTCTGGTCCACCGCATGCCATACACCCTCCATGGCTCTGCAGGAATATGTGGCTGGGTTGTTGATTTGTGTGCTAGTAGGCTCTTCTCTTCCACACTGTTAGGCTAAAGATCGACTTTTTGGCCATTTTTAAAGGAGACATTTATAATTAATTAATTTTGTGAGGGATGAACATGGAAATGAAGCTAGCTATCAATCATTTATATCAACAGTACCACACACTATGACAATATCTGGACATGGAAACAATGTCATGAATGCTATGAATAAATTTTCAATTCCTTTTAGGTAAGCGTAGACCTGCTGTTTCCATGGCAGCAGAGAAAGATTCTTTCCCACAAGATAACAGCACAGACAAAAGCCATGTAAACAGGCCTAAATTGCCTAGAGGTATATACAAATATACACACACTATATACTTACATTTTCAATGTATGACTAATTTTTAAATATGTAGATAGCCATTGAAATATTGATTAATAAATTCTCCTTTTCAACTTATTTCTTCAGTTTCTTACGAAAATACAACCCTTCAGTGTGCAAAATCGCAACATTCATCAGTTGAGCTGAGCTCCAAATCATCCACAATGCCAAAAATGTCACCAGTTAAGAAGAATGAGAATGGACTTCAAAATGGAAATTTGAAACAAGATGATCGGAAACACCAGTCTTTAAGAAGTAGGTTTGTGTGTGTTGCTGCGTGTGATTTATCCTTACCTCTTTATTAGGTATGTACACACACACACACACACACACACACACACACACACACACACACACACACACACACACACACACACACACACCATGCTTGCTTATGCAACATATTCATATAAATCTGTAGCTTTTGATTGTATAATTATCATAATATTATTTTCCCTTTCGTATAGTTTCTTATGAGAATACAATTCTTCCATTTGAAAAAACACGACATTCATCAGTTGAGCCGAGCTCCAAATCATCCACGATGCCAAAAATGTCAAGAGCTGTGGAGAATGGGAATGGAATAGGCAATGGAAATTTGGAACAAGATGATCAGAAACATCAGTCTTTAAGAAGTACGTGTGTGTGTGTGTGTGTGTGTGTGTGTGTGTGTNTGTGTGTGTGTGTGTGTGTGTGTGTGTGTGTGTGTGTGTGTGTGTGTGTGTGTGTGTGTGTGTGTGTTACAAGTATTTGCAGAAATTTTGCTATTTTTGTTGAAGATGCAGCCAAAATGTTATTGATGTTAGCATAGTACAGTAGAATCTCAATTATTCGAACACCTCGGGGCACAGCCTAACTTCAAGCGTTCAGAAAACCAAATTTGTTCGAATAACTGAAGCGATAAAATTATGCTTGTTTTTACCGCTCTAGCTGTAGCCATGATAGCTTTACTGGTTCTTTAGCATCTCAGAACACTGGTAGATTGTTTTTTTCTTCGATCAAACTTGAATAATAGCAACCGTGTGCATGATTACGTAAGCCTCAAGTTCGAAAAGAGGGCAGAGTCCGTTCGGATTTGTTCTAATTAACTGAAATTTGTTTTTCCAATTCTGTTCCGATAAGCAAGGTTCAGATAATCTGTAGTAGAGGAGGAGCCAGGACTATACATACAAAGTGGTTTGCATTACTACACAGCTAGTGTGGGGAAGTGGCTTGTACAGGGCTTCAGTGCTCAACCAACTTAATGATATTCATTACAATTTGTTAAATTTTTATGTGAACCACTGTATATATAGCTAGAAATTTTCGAGGAATAAAATTTTCACGGAAAGATGATTGCCAAACTTTTCGCAATTTAATTTTCGAAGATCGATCAGTCCCACCCATATATATTGCAATACATCCTGAAAATTTCGCGGGTAAAATTTTCGCGGATCACCGACAATCCGCGAAAACAGCGAAATTTATACCCCTCAAAAATACGGTAATTTTAAAAATATCAAACGTTACTACCTGCAAAAATTTGTAACTCTAAGGTGTGCGTGTGATTGTCCTGCCTTACCTCTCATGCAACTCTCTCTCTCTCTCTCTCTCTCTCTCTCTCTCTCTCTGTTTGTAGGTGTGTACATGAACATTGATGTTCAACCTGATCGCTGTCCAGTAGTTCCTTCTCAACACTCACACTAATTATTGCTTACATGTCTAGGGACAGTGATATTTTGTGTACAGTTGTTTGTTTTCAATTATTGTAATAATATTATCAAATATGTAAATATTACACACAGCATCACATATGCAGGAATTGTTCAGACTATAGTGCAATGTGCCTTTGACTATATGCAGCGTAGAGCTACTGTCAATTTATTTTCATTTGTTTGAAATTTTTGTGTACCAATATTTTAGAAACATGACTTTACAGTATTTCAAAATGACGACCACTACCATGCATAAGTACAATGTAACGGAATAGTAACTGCTACTGTCTAGCAAAAAAATAAGGTTTTGTAATTAAGGGAATGGAAACTTGTCCTTGTTGTCCTCAGCCCACTGCTCAAACGTCCGAGCAGCTGGATTGAGTCGTCTAGTCAGTGCTACATTACGATCAGGATTTCCCTTGGCATAGAAATCAAACATGACAGCGAGAGCATCTGCTCCAGGGAACGGAAACTTTGCAAACACATCCACAGGCACTTGATTGTACTTCAGAGTCTTTCCTGTCACTTTGCTGATGATGGCTACATACTCAGCTATGGTAAGTTTTTCATTACTTAGTCCGACTTTCTTCCCAATGAATTCTGAAGGGTTATTGAAGATTGCTGCCACTACAGGCCCAGCATCTTCTGGACTAACCCCATCCATAGGTCCCTCCATGGGAAGTGTGATAGAATATGTTCCATCATCATTCTTTTGAGGAGGGAAAAATGAAAGAAAGTTGTCGAAGTAGAATGAGTATCGAGCACTTGTGTAAGCAATGCCAGTTTCATCTAGATAATCTTCAACACTTCCTTTGCTATCAAAGTGAGGACAATCTTGTCCGAAGATTCTCTTGACATTTTCTACACCACTGTAGACCAGATGCTTCACTCCCAGCTTGTTGCAAATGTCACCCACAGCTTTACCTTGGGTCATTTCTCTGTCAAAAGCAGTCTTGGGATTCTCAGCCAACAACCCCCAGTAGTTGGTGACACAGAAGACTCCATAAGCTCCTTTGATTGAATTTTCCACAACAGCAGTGTCGTCTAAGTTCCCTTGAAACACCTCTGCTCCTTTCTCCTTCAGCTCCTTGGCTTTTGGGTTGTCAGGGTTACGTGTGACGGCTCTGACAGAGTAGCCTTTGGCAAGAAGAGCCTTTGCAACTGCATTTCCTTGGTTCCCAGTTGCTCCAAACACAGTGATGAGTTTTCCCGCCATTTCTCGTTGCTCAGGATTGGATGATTTTTCTCTTTGAGTTTTGCTTTTGTGAGCTAGTAAATACTTTTTGTCAACCCCCCCTCATACCTGACCTTCAGCTTATATAAGTAGCATTGAACCATAATTATTATGACATGATGAATGACGTATAGATACAAAACGAATTACAATTGTCCCCGGAAATCAAACTGCGCATGCTCAGTTTAGACAGTGACGTCTCTCAAAATTAATCCTGGCTGTCCAACTATTATATTATATACTATTAATTATTGTTGCACTAAAATTATATACCAGTCATGAGCAGTGGGGTAGTATTCCATATTATGCATGCACACATGCTGGGCTACAATATAATAGAAGTTGCAAGTTTCAACAGCTAAGCTTATATACTTTAATTTACAACCCACGATGATCATGTGCAATATTATTAATCTTATTATCTTCATGACACTATGACGATCATGTATCTGGCAACTTTAACTATATATAAATTAAATTAATCAGTGTTGTTATAGTTAACTAAAACTAAAACTAAAAACCCTTAGTTTTAGCAAAAATGGCCTTTATTTAACTAACTAAAACAAAATCATAAGGAGTTGGTCAAAATAATAACTACCAAAACACCCAGTTTTAGTTAGTTAACTAAACTAAAACCCTTATAGTTAGGCCTTTTTACATTTAGTTAACTAAACTAAAAACTATAACAACTAACTAAGGGTTTTGAACCTTAACTAAAACAACATTAATATAAACATCCACACTGTCTACCAGCTGCAGTCGGTTAATTTGTGAATTCAATCAAGGCCATGGAAATTTGTCCTTGTTTGCCTCAGCCCACTGCTCAAATGTCCGAGCAGCTGGATTGAGTCGTTTAGTCAGTGCTATATCACGCTTAGCATGTCCTTTAGAGTAAAAATCAAACATGACAGCGAGATCATCTGCTCCAGGGAACGGAAACTTTGCAAAGTCTTCCACAGACACTTGATTGTACTTCAGAGTCTTTCCCGTCACTTTGCTGATGATGGCTACGTACTCGGCTATGGTAAGTATCTCGCTGCTCAATCCAACCTTCTTCCCAATAAATTCTGAAGGGTTATTAAAGATTGCTGCCACTACAGGCCCAGCATCTTCCACACTCACCCCATCCATAGGTCCCTCCATGGGAAGTGTGATAGAATACGTTCCATCATCGTTTTTTTGTGGAGGGACGAGATCGAGTCCCAAAAAGTTTTCAAAGTAGAATGCATATCAAGTACTTGTGTATGCCACACCCGATTCTTCAAGATAATCCTCAACTGTCGCTTTGCCATCAAAGTCAGGACAATCTTTTCCCAGAATTTTTTTTATACTTTCTAGACCACTGTAGACCAGATGCTTCACTCCCAGCTTCTTGCAAATGTCGCCCACAGCTTTACCTTGGCTCACTTCTCTATCAAAGGCAGTCTTAGGATTCTCTGCCAACATCCCCCAGTAGTTGGTGACACATTCCTAGTTGCTAGCTGCTGTCAGTGTGTCTTATCCTATGGTCTCTGGTTCTTTGATCCAGTGATCAGATCATTGAGCTACGTGTACCAAGGGGTGGTCACGACCATACCCGCTGTACTAACACCCGCGACCGGGATCAAAATTTGATCCGTCCAATTTTTAGGCCTTGACCCTTGATTTCACCACTTTGGAAGGCCTTGATCGTGATAAATTTGAACTTTGACCCACTAAAACGTGCTGTTTGCAGCTAATGACCTTTGACCGTTGATTGAAAGCGAGCAGTAGAGCTTTCTTGACCCTTGATGGGGCAATTTTCGTTGCTTTGACCCCTTGATCGCATCTTGATCCCGGTCGCGGGTGTTAGTACAGCGGGTATGGTCGTGACCACCCCTTGGTGTACGTACAGCTAGCTAAGCTACAGCGACCTTGTACGCAGTGACGTCATTCAAGTCAGCAAACGTTAAACGGTTAATTAAACACGCCTCAAGTGCTCAAAATTGCCACATTTATACACACTGCACTTTACAGTCAGCAGCCAAGAAAGGAATTCCATGCAAATCCCACTGCTAAGCAACTTGCTTCTGTTGCCATCATTTGCAATGCTTACAAGTAACCTTATTAATTTTAACCTGTGAATAATAATAATTACAATTTAAAATAATGGCCAGCATAATATTAAATGTATGACAATGTATACGTGTAGTTATAATTATTGTCTGAGCAATTCTTGTGAAGATGTTCATTTGATTTTGTACAATCTAAATAATAATAATGTATACTGGTTTAATAAAACTTCATTCATAACCAATGAATAAGCTTATAATTATTATGAATGTAATATGAATTCAATCAAGGCCATGGAAACTTGTCCTTGTTGGCTTCAGCCCACTGCTCAAATGTCCGAGCAGCTGGATTGAGTCGTTTAGTCAGTGCTACATCACGTACAATATTGCCTCTGGCATAGAAATCAAACATAACAGCGACATCATCCGCTCCAGGGAATGGAAACTTTGCAAACACGTCTACAGGCACTTGATTGTACTTCAGAGTCTTTCCCGTCACCTTGCTGATGGTGGCTGCATACTCGGCTATGGTAAGTTTCTCATTGCTCAGCCCAACTTTCTTTCCAATGAATTCCGATGGGCTATCAAAGATTGCTGCCACTGCAGGCCCAGCATCTTCCACACTCACCCCATCCATAGGTCCCTCCATGGGAAGTGTGATGGTGTATGTTCCATCATCGTTCTTTTGAGGAGGGAAAAACCCAAGAAAGTTGTCGAAGTAGAATGCGTATCGAGCACTTGTGTAAGCCACGCCTGTTTCGTCTAGATAATCTTCGACAATTCCTTTAGCATCGAAATGAGGACAATCTTGTCCAAAGATTCTCTTGACATTTTCCAGACCACTGTAGACCAGATGCTTCACTCCCAGCTTCTTGCAAATGTCACCCACAGCTTTACCTTGGCTCACTTCTCTATCAAAGGCAGTCTTAGGATTCTCTGCCAACATCCCCCAGTAGTTGGTGACACAGAAGACACCATAGGCTCCTTTGATTGCATTCTCTACAACAGCAGTGTCGTCCATATTTTTCACTTGAAACACCTCTGCACCCTTCTCCTTCAGCTCCTTGGCCTTGGAGTTGTCAGGGTTACGTGTCACAGCCCTGACAGAGTAGCCTTTGGCAAGAAGAGCCTTTGCAATTGCATTTCCTTGGTTTCCAGTTGCTCCAAACACAGTGATGAGTTTTCCGGCCATTTCTCGTTGCTCAGTATTGGATGATTTCTCTCTGAGTTTTGCTTTTGTGATGTAGCTACTGAGATGCTCGTTGTCAACCGCCCCTGACCTTCAGCTTATATAAGTAGCATCGAACCATTAGGACATGATGAATGACGTAGATATACGCACCACAAACACGTACAATTAATTACAATGGCCATATGTCTGAGCATGTTTAATAATCAAACTGCGCATGCTCAGTTTCGACAGTGACGTCGACAAACACGCACTCGAGCGCTCAAAATGAATTTGGATAATTATACCACGTCACCACAATTATTCTATGTAGGGTCACAGGTTAACTATAATTGATTATGATATTATTTATGGAAGTGGTTTATCAATTAAAACTGTATAACTGCTGTTCAGACCTTTAATAAAATTTCCAAGCACAATAATAATCTTAGTGGCTGCAGGCATGCATGTAACACCTGTCCAAACACTAATAACTATATAGTTGCAATATATACCAGTTGTGAGCAGAGCCGGGCAATGCATGCATACATGCTGGGTTACAATACTATATAATAGTAGTTGCAAGTTTCAACAGCTATATAATTTGCAACCATGTATCTGGAAACTTTAAAATGAATTACAATGATTCAGTTGTCTAAGTCTGGGCATGTTTAAACGTAGTCTCTAATATCTACGGTTTAATAATCAAACTGCGCATGCTCAGTTTCGACAGTGACGCCACACCCTCAAAATTAATTAGGATTTCACATCAGCACAATTCTAGGGTCACAGGTGAACTGTAATTGATTGTGATTGCGATATTTGACAGTATAAAACAGAAGTGGTTTGTCAAAACATAGAAATTAGAGCACTTCAACAGCTATATATGATTTATTAACAATAATTATTCCTGATTATGACAATGTATAATAATATTAATCCTATCATCTGCATGAAAACTATGATGATAATGTATATATCTGGCAATTTTAACTATAATAAACATTGTCTACTAGCTACTATATATACAGTAGGTTAATTTGTAAATTCAATCAAGACCATGGAAACTTGTCTTTGTTATCCTCAACCCACTGCTCAAACGTCCGGGCAGCTGGATTGAGTCGTCTAGTCAGTGCTATATCCCACTTAGCAGGTTCTTTAGAGAAAAAGTCAAACATGGCAGCGAGATCATCTGCTCCAAGGAACGGAAACTTTGCAAAGACTTCCACAGGTACTTGATTGTACTTCAGAGTCTTTCCTGTCACTTTGCTGATGATGGCTGTGTACTCGTCTAGGGTAAGTCTCTCATTACTCAGGCCGACTTTCTTCCCGATGAATTCTGAAGGGTTATCGAAGATTGCTGCCACTGCAGGTCCAGCATCTTCTGTACTCACCCCATACAATGGACCCTCCATGGGAAGTGTGATGGTGTATGTTCCATCATCGTTTTTTTGAGGAGGGATGAAGTCGATTCCTATAAAGTTTTCAAAGTAGAATGCATATCGAGTACTTGTGTAGGCCACACCCGATTCTTCAAGATAATCCTCAACACTTCCTTTGCTATTATAATGAGGAACATCTAGTCCAAGGAGTTTCTTGACATTGTGCAGGCCACTGTAGACCAGATGCTTCACTCCCAGCTTCTTGCAAATGTCACCCACAGCTTTACCTTGGCTCACTTCTCTATCAAAGGCAGTCTTAGGATTCTCTGCCAACATCCCCCAGTAGTTGGTGACACAGAAGACACCATAGGCTCCTTTGATTGCATTCTCCACAACAGCAGTGTCGTCCATGTTTTTCACTTGAAACACCTCTGCTCCTTTCTCCTTCAACTCCTTGGCTTTTGAGTTGTCAGGGTTACGTGTGACGGCTCTGACAGAGTAGCCTTTGGCAAGAAGAGCCTTTGCAACCGCATTTCCTTGGTTCCCAGTTGCTCCAAACACGGTGATGAGTTTTCCGGCCATCTCGTTGCTTAGGATTGGATGATTGACTAATTTTTTTCTCTCTGAGTTTTGCTTTTGTGATGTAGCTAGTACTGACCCTTAGCTTATATAATTAGAAGTCGCATCGAGGACATGTCCTTATGCATGATGCCTCGGTGAATGACGTACATATCCGCTATGATATACGCAACTGACACGCGCCCGCCCATGAACCGGATGCTGAGGTCACAGGTTAACTGTAATTACAAAAACCATGGATACTGCCATGCAAAAACCTATAATACAAGTGGACTCCTTAGTGGAGTATGCTGATGCATAGATTTTATGGTTGATGCATGCATGCTTGACGGAACGCAATAGAAGTTTATTATTTTTAGCGCTTGATTTTTCAGCCACTCAAAGACCACCTTGAGTCCTGTCTATTTTCTACAGTTCAACTTCTTCCTACAAAAGGCCTAGATCTGTGAAAACAGCTTCTCCAGGCTTCTACAAAAGGCCTAGATCTATGCCTCTATGGCATAATGGTTTAACTATACCAAGAAATCAACTATCCAAGTATATTCTTTATAGGTAAAGAAGCTGAAAAGCCCTTGCCTCATGCCCAGGCTCAGGTCAAGGCATAGAAGGAGGAGCCTGGACATGAGACAAAGGTTCAATGCTTCATTAACACACAGTCACAAGGCTAGAATAGTCTCAGGAGCTACATCGAAAGGTCTCCATAACACTGTAAGCTTAGATTTAGAACAAAAGGCTATGAATTCCATCTCTGATATCGATTTCCTTGTTTTACACAGCCTGCACCACCAACTACATCATTCTGAAGAGTACATGGTAGAGCATGCATGCTTGGCAGTGATTGATTTATTTATTTAGCCATTCAAACACCACATTGAGTTCTGTCTCTATTTTCTACAGTTCTTCCCTCAGAGTCTCCACTACTCGCTATAGATTCATCACCATCCACCAATGAACTATCTGTCTCCTGTTGTGCTTTACTATCAGAGACTATAACTCCTGGTTCTAGTTGTCCAGCAGGTATGACTTGTTTTGGTGCCGGATCAAGTTCGTGTCTTTTGACCCTTTCAAGAAGAATGACCACCTCGCAATGATGGGTGTGAGGGAAAAGGTCAACAGGGGTCGCGCTAACGGGACGGAAAGGTGCTCCTTTGATCCGATTGGACGGCCTCTTACAAAGACTGGTGTTTGTGTGTGTGTGTGTGTTTGATTGATAGAGAGAAAATGAAATGATAAAATCATGATTTTTGATTCTTGATTTTCATCCTAAGCAATCATGCCTTTTACACAGTGACACCAAAATTAATACAGGGAAATCCATTTTATGTATCAGGATTATGTTAGAAATAATCAATACTGTATTTATCAACCTACTCGACTAAGTTTTGCAGTATACCATCTGGGTTGCACGACACGTAGACCAACTTTTGTATCGAAGAGCACTTCCTTATGGCCTCCACAACACGAGGATCTGGTGGGGGAGAGGGAGGGAAAGAGAAAAAGATCAGTGTATATACACTCTCACAAGAGTAGTGGCTCCTAAAGTCCATCTAGTTTGAGAATGCCGCTGGAAGTGAAATAATGAGATTCATACAATACTATTTATACACTATATGGGGCAAAATAGCTAACTTTTGACTGGTAAGGCGCAGGAAGCTGGAAAAGCAACCAAAAGAACAGGGAGAATGAGCGCTTTCCAATGGTGCTTGAAATTTTGAAATTGGTTGGATATTTAGAAAGTTATTCAACTGGCATTCTCAAACCAGATGCACTTTAATGTGGTAGTGGCAAAGTTTGTGGAATATGAAATGCTTGCAGAAGGCTCATCAAGCATTTCTTTCATTGATAAGCAGTTTGATGTAAGTATTTTATCAAGATTATGAGGACTGAATTAAAGCTTCATGGATGGATAAAAAGAAGGCCAAACAGTTAGACGGAGGAACTTCGATACTATATATACTGCAGGTGTCAATAAACCAATGTGCTGATGGTATTTTGAGTTGGTAAAGGATCATCATGCAGAAAAACTCAAATTGAATGCTCCCAACATACGCAGTCCTCCTCGCGGGGGGTCCACCACTCCTATGATGTCACCCAGCCAGTGATGAGACCGCTTGTTCAGATCAGGCATCACGTCTTCTGCCTTACCGCAGAGGAACTCGACCTTTGCACCCTGGTCAATACCTTTTATGGTTAAGATAATATTATACATTAACCCCTTAGTTTCTACAATAAATCTGAATTAATTTTAACTCCTATAGTGTACATACCATTGAGCTGAGCATTCACTCTGGCATCTTCTATTGCTTGTTCCACCATCTCTATGCCAACCAACTTCCAAGCAGACAGAGCCTTTCATGAGCAAAACAACAAAACAACAAAATACTAAAATGAGTAATGCTCGTTCTAACATGTACAACCACTCAAAGGTAGTTGCCATGGTTACCTTAGTCAAATAGATCCCAATGGTGCCAGTACCACAGCAGATATCTACAAGACAAAGTTCAAAGGTCAATAGCTACCGGTCAAAAACCAGAATACTAAAAATAGCACTATTTCTAAAATTACATGTAGATATCCAAAGCCTAATACCATAAATGATGGGTTTCTGATCTGTCTCTGGGGTACACAGTTCCTTGACGAGGGAATAGAGCACTTCAGTACCTGGCGAGTTCACCTGAAAGAAGGCATCTGGCGAGATTCTGAACTTCATTCCAAGGAGGTTTTCATGGACGTGCTGTGTGTGTGTGTGTGTGTGTGTGTGTGTGTGTGTGTGTGTATGTGCAGCTAAGAAAGTTAAGTCCCCATTTCTTAAAGACGTACTCCTTATAATATTTATTAGCACACACCAAACAACAAGTTATAAACGTTGTCCAACGTCAGACATATAACCACTCACCTTTTCTCCCAAGAGATGCTCATAGGGAGGTGGTGTACTTGCACGTCTGGAGAAGAACAAGAGCAAAAAGAAAAGGTCACCTCAAAGACACAAAGACTCAGCACAATATATACGTCAGTCCTACGAAAACAACTATTACAAAAGCATGCTGTTTATACACCCCCCACTATTGCTACAATAATCATGTATACCAAAAACAGCAAAGGGAAAAGTACTCAATCTCCTACTATCCGGTCTAGGAGTGATAAATGATCATCATGCAGCATCATCATCTAATTCTCTCTCAGACAAAATCATCAACCTCATTATCATGTGATGGGATATCAGCTGCTCTTTCATGACAACCAATTCACTCTGAGACAAAACTGTTAGCTGCAGTTGCTTATATTATGTAAACACAACAAGTATTTATGGACTGATTCATGCCCATTTTAGGAGCTGATCAAATCAAGTACGGCACAAGTATAGCTACCACTGCATTACTTGAGGACAATTTGAAGAGCTGGTCAAGCAAATAATTAGTAATTAGTGCAAGTGCTAAGACAATTATTGATTGTTATGACTCTTAGTTGCATCCTAATATGTACAAGCAATAATTATGTGCCGCATACTTAATTAATGAAGGCACCAAGGTGCTTAACCCTTGGTGCCCTACCAATACAATACATTGTCACCCATGACAATCTAGCTACCAGTACGATGAACAGTGGGCCCAGCAGAGGATACTAGCTACAGTTATAACTGTGATGCCTGGCGGACCGGGAGGCGGCTGGCACTGGCTGCAGACTGACCAGCTACACAGAATATTGGTCATTAACAATGATCTGATTATCTATATATTAACTGCAAAGATATAGTCAGAGTACAAGCACTGTACTAGCTGGCAAGTTCACATGACATGACTCAGTGATTCATCAGTCTATCATCAGCTCTGTCATGCCTTAGATTCAAAACATGGGCTTATAATATGCAAAACAGCATGATTAATAAGAGTATAGTGTTATTGCTTGCTAAAGTTTACCTACAAAGTAAGTTAGTTACCCCTAAACTCCTTCTGCATGCTTCTGCCAAATAAAACTGGGCATTCTGTAATCAATTCTAAATAACGCACACCAAGAAATGGGCGTGATTAGCAGGTGTGGCCTCGAAGCTTAGCACTCAGAGAGGCTGAAAAGCCTCAGATCTCAGGAACTACAAGGTTTTGTTGAATGCTACGTGTAATTTTTTAAGATAATATCGATTATTTTACCTTGGTATGCCGCTTTTGAAGACTGGGCCTTCCGTTCTTGAGATATAGAGTGCAGAAAAAATCTGTCAGACAGACAGACAGACAGACAGACAGACAGACAGACATACAAAACGACTACTGTAACCCTTGCTGCGCATGCGCGCACCAAGGGTTAATAATTATTGTCACATGCTGTGTGAGTATTCTAAATAATGCCCACCTCCCCAGTGCCTGCCAGTAGAGAGAGGTCGGAGGTGACTTTGAACCTTCACCAGTCGTGAAATAATCCACCAGTTTCTTTTTTTCTTCACTCAACTCCTCCTACAACCAAAACACTTCACAAAAGCACCATGTACCAATTATGACAAGAATGCATCGACCAACCAACCGTCTATAAGGCAAAATAAATGTGGTAGTGGCGTACACACTAATCTTACTGTACCTCTGTCAGCTGCTGAGGGTGCAGCTGTACAATGGCCATCGTCTCTCCGGAGGTGTAGCAACGCACAGACACCATCCTCCAGTAGCTACATACAAGACACAACCACAATGTCATGTGATACCAGAAAATAATATTTGATGTGTAACTGAATAATAAAGTTTAAAATTTGTTCAAACATGCAGAAGGAGTACATTCCAACATGCAGAGATAGCTTGTTAGTAGGAAAGGTCTATGTCTGTAACTGACCCAGTCTCAGTCTTTAAGTCGAGAGGAGGGAGAGAGGACCGACAGAAATAGTCTTGAAACATCTTTGAACGTGTGTGTGTGTGTGTGTGTGTGTGTGTGATGAGAGAGAAAAAGATGAAGTGTGTATCACTTCAATTCACAGAGTGAAGCTGTACATTTGTCTTACATCAAAAATAACCATTTTTCCCCAAACTTCAAAATTTCTACCAATGAAAGTTTAATGAAAAAAAAACAACTTGAAATCTAGCTGGGATTCTACCTAGCTGTGCATGTCCATAAGATACTGTAGCCACTCACTCTTGCTATCTCCTTCATCCTCTCTGGGATGTTGACACAGCTGTCAGCTGACACCACGGTGAGGTCTCCTTCTTCATAGGAGCCGAGGCGGAACCCAACGACTGGGTGTGGGAGGTCCTTGTCTGTTGTCATGGAAACACCGACGGAGAACTCACACTTGTTGCGATATTCTGTTTGAATAGGCTGGAGAAAGAGAGAGAGAGAGAGAGAGAGAGAGAGAGAGAGAGAGGACAATATTGTGAAAAAAGCTGTAGGTAATAATTGTCAAACTTTGCAGCACAACTCACAGAAGGTCTCACAGGCTCCAGTCTACACATCATGCCGTTGTTCTCTTCCATGTGTTTAGTAAACCACTCCCCCTGTCAGTATATACAAAGCAAACAAATCAGCTAAACTAACCCAAGCTAACTAGCAATGCGATCATTAAACTGAGAAAAATGACGTACAATAGACAAAGAAGTAACAGATAATTGAATACCATAATTATGTACAATCATAACAGTTCAAACAATTTTTTTTGTACACCAATATTTACAAAAGGAACAATTTAGCTAAAAATCCACAAAGTTTTAATCCACAAAGTTTTATCCATCAAGTTTTAACTCAGAAAAAATTAAAGCTACAATAGATTTATAGTAACCACAAATAATATGATGCATGATGCACACACTCTAAAAACACTCCAAACATAATTATGCAAAACAATTAGTTGTCTTCAAGAAATAGTTCAAACCAGAATTCTTGCTCTTTTCGCAGAACATCCACTTTCTTCGCCAATTCTTTTCCAGCATCAGACTTTGATCCTTTGTACATGTCGTACAGAGTTTCAACAAAGGTAATAAGATCCAAAAAGAGACCGATTCCCAGAAAGAGTCGATCCAACACTTTGAAAGCACTGGTACCAATAAATCGAATCGCAATTTTCGCAAACCATCCTGTTTTTGCAGCAAACCTCTCGGCTCCTATACAAGCGATTTGAATCAGGTCCCATGAAGATGATATTATTCTGATACTATCTTTTCCAAGCTTAAAAATATTCCACACATAAAAAAGGGGCAGGCCTACAATTTTTTTGGATTCAACGTGAGATTTAAAATGCTTCCATACTTTACAATATTGTGAAAAAAGCTGTAGGTAATAATTGTCAAACTTTGCAGCACAACTCACAGAAGGTCTCACAGGCTCCAGTCTACACATCATACCATTGTTCTCTTCCATGTGTTTAGTGAACCACTCCCCCTGCCAGCATGAGAAAGAGAGTGAGATCAAGAGTCTAGTTAATTCTACTTAGTACAGTTTGACAGTCAAAGTTCAAATACACTCAAATCGTCAATATTTATATTTTACGTTCTGCAGAGCAAACCATCAAAATTTTTTGACCGTCAATATTTCTGGCTATATGCTAATTACTATATTATTACTAGATTATAAGTAGACCATTTCTCGAGGTTAACTAACTTTATACAGAACAGCTATAGCATTCAACAACACAAATTGAGTTATTGTAAAAATAAATAAAACCTTGTCCGACTTTATGAGAACAAAACACAATACAATTTTAATATACAACATAATTTTATTTTATTGTAAGAAGTCTGAGTTTTCAGTGCACATTAATCAAGTGGACTTAGATACTACTATTACAAAAAATCGCCGTCGGTAACTGTTCTCGAGAAAAATCGCAAACCAACAATCTTGCTCCATTTTGAGAAACTTCACAAACTCTCCCATCTTTGAACTAGCTACACGCATCGAACCGTTTGAATTTACGATCAGATTGCCAACCAAAGTGTCCATATCCTTATCCTCGACAACACTGATTCCTTTGAACGATTCGTCAAAGCATTTGTCACCAAAGGAACCAATCAATTGAATAGCAATTCTTACAAAGCGTCCCATTTCTACAGCAAACTGGTCAACTCCAAATAGAGGCAATTCGCATCACGTCTTCAGGAGAAGTTACATCTCTGACCAAGATAGAAGACCTTCCACAAGAAAAAAGTTGTCAGATTTGTTACATTCCATACGCATTTGTGCAGAGCTGCATAATATCCGCGAAAATGTTGACGTAGGAAAAGCAGTTGGTACCGGGGTCGGTGCTGTTGGAAGCGTGCTGGGTATTGTTGGAACAATTTTATCACCTTTCATGTTTGGAGCTTCTCAAGTTCTTTCTGGTATCAGTCATGGTATGGGGATTGTGGGTGATTTAACATCTGCAGCCAGTTCTATTGCGGGAAAATTGGCTTTCAATGGTGTACTGATGGATGCTGAATCAGCTATCAAAGCCGACGTCAAACAAGTTAAGATTGTAAAGAAGAGCTTTCAAAAGTTTGACAAACAACGTAAAAAGATTACGAAGCGTTTGGAAGGCAAAAAGAGTACTTCAAATGCTTGCCTTGTCAAAATGATTCGCGTTTGGAATGAATTTAAATCACTCTCTAAAGTAAGTTTTGATATAGTGACTGCTCTCTCTTATCTCTTCCATGTACTTCATTGTACAGAACTTCTGAGCACTTGTAGGCCTCCAAAAGCAGTTGTTTGTCTTTGTCACTCATTTTGGAAAACAATGTAAATTTTTTTTCGAAAAATTAAGATCTTCTATACATAGATACGTACGTACAGCACCAACAAACTTGGTTCACTAAGAAAAACAAGTTTACTGGGACTAAAATGGTCAGTAAGGCAATGGATATAGTTATCGAAAATGTGTTATTGCGTAGGATAGCAAGTCATTATGCACGCCACTTGATTTTTTCAGTGTAGGGTCTTACCAAGGCATGTACAGTACAAAGAAAGGTATGTATTTTCACTTTCCAATACACAGTATGCTGTCAATTTATATTCATAATTTGGTATTGCATATATCTGTTTATAAATATGGTCATAGAGTATTAGCACATGATGCAGTGATGCATTATGTGAGCAAACTAGGTTGGGGTGGATGTGGTACATAAAAATGAGGGTAAATTATCTTCAGTATCATAGTGTAGTCACCAATAGCAGTTAACCCTTGTGGTGTCATACTGTATGTGACCTTGAGTGTGTACATTTGTATGTGGCATTATGCATGTGGTACAATTGTGTTTCCTGTGATTAGCTAATGGAGGGACTATCCTCTCATTAATTTAAAATTTAATTGACTGCAGTGGTAACTATATAATTATATGTTTGTACGCATCACGTGATGCGTACACCACTATGACTGTGCACATTTTGACATCACAGCGAGTCATACCTCATATACAGGAACTAAAAATAAAAATAAACCAACTGCAAAACCATTCCAAAGGTTTTTTGTTTACGGTCTGGTAACAAAGGAATCTAAGCTATGCCACACACATTCATCTAGAGTACAGTGATTAGAGCTAATAAATGTATGCAGCCAATTGCACACATTATCAATCAATTTGTGCAGCTGATTCACTATTCCCAACAGCCATTGGGAATAAAACTGTCACGGTATTGAACAGCATGACAGCTATATGCTCTGTCACATACATACAGCTGGCACTTGACTGGCATGCAATAATGACTTCAAGGTTTAATTTTAGAGGCTATTTTTAGCAGATGACTTTTACATCATGTTAATGTAAAAGTCAAAAAAAGATCTCTTTTTTATTAAGGTATAATATAATTATTATTCACATATCTGACAATAAAGTTGACTCGGTTCCAACAACCTGTTTTCCTTTTGTCGTGATGTATGCTTGGAATATCCTGGTGGATATAATTATATCAATGTTGTTGTTATTGTTGGAAAATGACCGCAAACTTTGTCACGTATGTTTATTTTTCTTGTCCACAAATGGATTCACTAACATATGTACGCATATGCTCGTGAATTACAAACAATTGTGTATGTATTTGTCGTATTTGTGAGCCGGCTTCCGTCCCCCTACGATGTGTATGGATTTGTGGTTGGACTCCGACTGTATTTGGGTAGTTATGCATGGGTTCCTTCCAAAACTCACACGCAGAGTGTCGGTTGATGTGTACTTACGGAGTGTGATAACGGAAGTTAGTGTTGGTTCGAAAAAGTTACTGAACTTCAACAAGAGTTACATGTAGTACGTATAATAGAGTAGCTACTTTATAATTTAATGTTATAATTATAATGTGCTAATGCAATGTTATAATGCAAATGAAGAAAAATGTTATGAGAACGTGGTTTGTTTTGCCAGAATGTACTTTGTTTTGCTACGTAACAATCGATTTATATTGAGTGTGTACTTTAGATGTAAACATCTCCGATTGTGATCTGTTTATGATTAAGAAGGGCTCTTTTTTTCTCTTGACATGATGACTGAGCAAAAGAATGATTTACGTGCGTAGGAGGTGTGCTAATGTGGCATGTATACATCACATTTGCCACGCTGTTTGTGTGTTTGTGTGTGTGTGTGTGTGTGTATCGTGTAGTAGTGTGTGGGTGGGTATACATGTACATGTACATGTGTTTAATTGTTATCTAGCCTTGTTCCCAGACCGTCCTTGTTTTAAGAAACAAATGTTGGGACAAGCCTATGTACAAGGATACATAATGATATGTGTGCATATATATTTGCTGTAAAGTACAGTATTTTCCACATATACTGGTCAGAATGGATTATGAAAGTCAGAAAGTGAGCCTTGAGAGCATGTGAGCTTATGCTAATCAGGTTTCATAAACAGAAATGCTAGTTCTTGTGCAGTATATAGACCCTCACTCACTGCAGCATGTGTCATGGTGTGTACAATAGTGGGAATAAAGGTGAGTTTCACAATGTTGCACTCTGTGAGTTTGTTTGTACAAACCCACGAAAGGTCACAATGACAAATTTGTCATGTTGGAAAACATCACTGCCAAACACACAGCTGTAGTACGTCACAGCCTGTGGTTTAATGGTGTACTCCATGGTAATTAAATTCTTATTAGAAAGGGGAGTGCCATGTTTCTTATCTTGGAATGATTATGTGTGGGCGTTTTACTCATAATGCCTTTAGTGTTACTGTGTGGTTTGTTTGGTGTGTGTGTGTTTGTGTGTGTGACCAATTCTATCATGTGGACTAGACTATTGCTATGGCACCATATATGGATGTGAATCAGCTCTGTTTTGACAGTGGCTATTGTCATAATATCGTGTTCTCTCCTTGCTGCATGCTGTGTGTGTGTGTGTGCGTGTGTGTGTGTGTGTGTGGTCAAAGCATTATACTTGAAGTGTATGCATATCCCATGTCATCTACACAATACAGAGCTTCCTTTGTTAGTGCAGCTAGCCAGAGGCTGCCCACTATTTTTGTAGCGTTGTGTTAACTTACACATCCTGTATCTGTACATGGTGACAGGTTAGGCTGTTTCTGCATATTAAGACATGTGTGGGTGTATCATGCAACGATTTCCCTTCATAGGTACCTGAGAATTGGTATGCAATGTAATACACTAGCTATGCATTATTTTAGGTACTTTAAAGTTGACCAGAACACCCACTCATCTCTGCTCTAACAAGGATCGTTATTAACTCCAGATGTCTCTGTGCTTGTTTTTGCTTCCTACACTAATGTGTCTGCAACTATAGTGGGAAGTGGTTTAAAAGTGGGTAATTTTTTCCGAAGGAGAGAGTGTGTGCCTGCTGAGTTCACAGTTCTCAGTAAAAACCTGTATAACTGGTAAAACCACACTTCTGCATGAATGAAGTTAATGTGTGAGTTTTGCTGATCCTCATTGAATTTTAAGTTTCTAAATCGCTTGAATTGTAAACATTTTTTCCTTTCAAAAGTCTCTGTATACTTTATCTCCATGCATGGAATATATAGCAGCATGTGTGCCTGGCGTTATGTACTGTATAAAACAATTTTTTCCATACATGGATATGTTGTGCAAGAGAAAGGTAATGTGTTTGTTACTTTTGTCCAAGTTCCCTTGTTTTGTTGTTCAAACTCAAAACTGTAGAGTTTCTCTGTTGTAGTATAAACTGTTATTAAAATGAAACTGAATTGTTGCACTGACAGTTCCTTCCAATAAGTGAAAATGATGTCAATAGACACATAGATAATTACAGCTTGTGTACTATTTTTAACGGTACTTGGTCTACTCAATGTGTCAAAACCTTACCAAGGCAACATTGCATAGTTCTCATACTTGATGCTGTTTATCACTCTAGATCTCCTGCACTAGCTAGTAAATCACTGACAGATAATGACGTCAAATTTAAACCACAAGTCCATACCATACATACTTTAGACCATATATATATATGGCGGAAAAAGGGGGGTCTAATTGATATAAAAATTATAGTGCATTGGTTTGTTTAGATCGAATAACAGCTATGTCATATCCAAGGTACAGGTGCAATCAGATTGTAACAACTTTTGACCTCGCTCTCTCCCTCTCTGCACGCACATAATAGTGTGTGTGTGTGTGTGTGTGTGTGTGTGTGTGTGTGTACATATAGTTTAATTTTGTACAACTGAGACTTTCGTTATCATAAAGCCAGTGTATGTGTGTATTAAGTTTAGTGTACTTAGGCTGAGAGGCCGCTGTGAGAGCATTTCCTATGTAATATACCATTGGGATTAATCTACAGGGCCATAAGGATAGCTATGCATCAGCATTAATTATCCAGTTGTTGTGATATGCTTAACTATTCCATCCATTAAAAAACATCCAATATTGTTGTTAAGACACAACAGGATATAGAGTATCTTTTCTTATTCGGGAGTGCTTCACTGTTGAATGACTTCTTAACTTTGGAGCTAACCTATAATGGCTTATTTGGAAGAACATAAGTTGGTCAGAACTTTAACATGTACGTACAACCTTTTAAGTAAACTTGTTTTTTTTTTATTTTTTTTATTTTGCTCTTATCCTGCTGGACGGAAATGCATGGTTCCCTCAAAATATGTTCTGGTTTGAGAATGCCGGTAGCAAAAATTGAATAACTTTCTAAATACCAGATCCGTTTGTTATGCTACAAATATATCCTCTTGATCCATTATGGTAAGTGTAGCCTGGTTGTCATGGCAATGTGTGTAGCTAACGACTTGTCACCGAATCTATGATATCAATTGACTTTTTCGTGAATTCCTTATTGTATTGTATAGTATTGTATTATTGATATAACACACCAACATTATATAGGCGCACACTTACAGAAAGTAAAAATTATAATCTAGCTTAAACTATATTTAAAATCAAATCACGAAATTGATACTCCGTAAATAATTGATTATAGTATCTACTAATCGAACATCTGCTTATGCGGTTGTGGTTGAAGCTTGAGGGTATAATATTGTTTTTACATTGAGTGCAACCTAATATCAAAACATTTGGTCCATTTGTTATGCTACAAATATATCCTCTTGATCCGTAGGTAAGAGTAGTCTGGTTGTCATGGCAATGCGTGTGGTCACCAAATCTATGATATCAATTGACTTTTTCATTCCTTATGTGGTTGTGGTTGAAGCTTGAGGGTATTATATTATGTACATTGAGTGGAACCAATATCAAAACATTTGGTACATCATATTACCAAAGTTCTAGTGCTGCTGTGTCACAGTCTTGTTATATATAGTTATATAACTTTCTGGGTAGTTTAGGTAATCCATTTCTTATTAGCAACGCAAAATTGTGTATAGCAATGTCAGCATAATTGCTACACTATCTTCTGGACAGTTGACTGGCTAGCTCAGAAACATAAATGGAACAGTATGCCAGCCTATGCACCACTGCACGCTGTCTGATTATATAACTGTGACTATATATGGTTCTTCCCATTCTATCAAGCTTAATGGGCAAAAATATGTACTCCCCGATAATTAGTGGTCTTTATTAAAGCCTTTTGATTTTCCCTCAGTAGTGATATCAGTAACCTTATAGATATGTACACAAACATGAAGCACTTTGAAGGCAGTTTGGTTTGGACGGTGGAATTGTAACCACGGCTTATAACTGGCCTAGAATGATGATGCAAATAGTTGGTGGTACAAGGAAGTGTGTGTTGTGGTTAGTTTGACACACTTATGTACTGAAAGCTAGCAATGTTAGAGTATTGAAATGTGTACGCCATAATATTATAGTAATGTCTGCAAACATTGAAATTATGGTGTTTTGTCTGACTTTGAGTGACGTTGGCGATAATTGTAACTACATAATGATGTGTCATATCCATACATGCAACCATAATGTCCTATGATGAGCATTTGACTAACCACAGACAGCAGGCAAATTTGTTTGTTGCCAGTTACTGTTAATAGTAATTGTAATGTTGCATAATGTACAATGACTTTTTCTATTATGTAATGGCATAAAAGGATTGAGTTTTCCATGTGGTTGTATAATTTCATGGTTTTCTTTATAAGGTATCTATAGATTTATTAATTTTCCCCCAAGCATTTATGTGTACAATACTTATTTATTTATTGTATGTGGTTGGAAATTGAATCACCCCTATCAAATTTAATTGCTTACTAGAAACGCTGAACCACAAAGGTTTTTGGTGGTTTTTTCAAATCTTCTATACAAAACCAGTGTAGGTGAAGGCTGGGGGTACATATGTATGTAGGGGGGTCTTTAAAGTTTGCCTTAATATGGTAATTTGAGGTTGAATTTGCACTTTCTTGGAATTGTACTAGTTACAAGCGTGCACAAATGTTGTGTACCATTCATGAATGCATGTACAGCATGCTTAGTTATATTAAATTTAGATTAGCTATGTGTTACCATCGTGTGTGTGCTGTACGATAAATTTGATGTGTTTCTTTTGTGTCAGTCGTCTACAGTTTACACATTTGATGTTTTTGTAAACAACGACATGTGGATGTAACTGTACTAGTTTGCGATATAGCTATCGCAAGTAAACAAAAGCAAAGTGCAACGTTGCCGGCCATAGAAATGCATGATGTTTATTCCTCTAATACGCTCACACTGTATTAGAATTATGGTATATTATGTACTGTGGATACTATAGTATATACTAGGACGGGCAAATCCCAGGGGATTAACACTTAGAGACCGTTGGGTGATATTGAAATGTCATACAAACAATTGTTCGTACATATACGTTGTGAAGTGTGCTTATATACTAACAGCTATAGCGTACACACATACACGTACATCGTGCTATATTTGTAAATATTAATGTGTATAGTTTTAAACTTTGTTGTCCTAGTCATAGTATTATCTTTGTTAGCCGATCCCCAGAGCATGCATATCCAGTTTCTCAGCTATAATTTGCAGCTGTGCTGAGAAGCGTCGATTGTACGATTTCCATATTAGCATGGATTAAAATGTGTAATTGAGCTATTGATGGCCGTATCATTGAAAATAATAGTTTAAGAATCTATTGTTATTGTGTATTCTTTGCAAGTTTTTTTGTCTATATAAAGTCAAACAAAGTTTGAGGCCATACACAGCTGCTTGTTTGTGTAGCTGCACGGCTCATTATTTATGAGCTATTTGGGCTTCAATTTGTATGCATGCAAGGTATCATATTGCATTGTATTGGTCATACTTGATAGCTTTATGTGTGTAATTCTATTAATTTTGTCTGTGGTTTATCATAGTTAGGACAAATTTTGAACATCTAGTCATTTCTGTGAGAACTGGGAATTTTTATGTGCATGTGATTTTAATGATTTAATAACTAGTAAGGAAGTGGTGTGAACTTAGTTCACTAGTTGTTTACTGCCTTGGAGGTGACTGTAGTAGTGGTTGTTGTAATGACACTGAAGCTCTCAGGCTGTGTAAATCATCACTTATGTTTTGTATGGACACACAGAGGCTCTGCATGTCTGTGGCTGCTTACCTAGAGCCACTCAGATGGATTGCTCAGTCACTATACATACATGTAACCAGCTGCAGGTACAGGCACACAAGTGCTTTTGTTTGCATAGCTATCAGGTACACACACAAACCACAATAACACAATTGAGGGATGGACTCACAGTGCTATCAAAATGGTAACCCTAGGCAACCAGCACCTCTGCCTGCACCAACACCAAGCTCCCTCCAAACAATTTGGAGCACGCAGGAATTTATATAGACCATATGACTTGGTAAGTATAGCTCTTTTATTGTCACATGTCAAGACCTAAGGCACACTATATAACACAAAATTCACTCTCATTCTGTCTGTATGGTCTATCATTTGCAGGCATGTGTACATTGTATTTGTGTTGTATTGGATATTGTGTGTTTTGATGCTCTATAAATGGAGAGTAAACACAATAGTTATCATTTTACGTCAGATCATCGAGTGCCTGGAAGTTGATAGACCATGGTTGCATTATAATACAGTTAGTGTATATCCACATGCCGGATATGCCAAAATAACATGTGACTAGCTGTGTGAGAATCACGGTAAACACAGTACTTCTCATGACAAGCAGTATGTGTGCTTCCTTGAGGGAAGCACCTGGGGAAGTATTTTCAAAAAGGAAATTAAAAGAACCTTTTGACCGACAGTCAATGGAACCAAGCTACAGCTGCTTGTATTGTTATTATTATCATATTCTTGACTCAGTTTGTGAACAAATCTAATGCCATCTCTTTGGACACATTAACACTGTAACGTACGTAGTACATTGAATGTTTTTAATCGACTGGATGCAAGGTCGTAAGAGAAACATCCTTATATGGTCAATTCAGCTGATAGTGTGTAGTCCCCCCAGTGCCTGTTGCCACTATAATGGGGGGATTGTTGTGGAATGGTTTGAATATTCTCCATGATGGTCTATCAAAACTACACACACACACACACACACACACACATGCAGTCGCTGTGGTATTGGGTACAGGCATGGATGGATGTATATAGGCCAGCTAACTGCTATCTCAATCTATCTTGTGTCAATTTACTTTAATAGGCTAGTTTGTGTTGGTTTGTGGCTATAGCCAGTATATTATACAGATTGATATGCAGATGGTTGCGTGATTACATGTGTGTACATGAGATATTCATGATGAGCTCTGGCTTGCAATATGACCATGTTTGGTCGTGGGCATTTTGTCTCTTTTAAAGATATCTCCCTTATCCCTAATCATAATCTACGGATATTATATGTACCCAGCAATTAACTTCCTTATTGTCACAGTAACTGAAGGGAAGGTAATCTTTGTACACGGTCAGACTGGCTCCGTGAGTTTTTCTTGTGCTGTTAGTACTCTAATCACATGCACACTCCCACTCCAGGCACAGTAGAATATAGGAAATGAGAGTGAAGTTTCTAATAGGCAGTTGGCGGATGTATGATTTGTTCTAGGACTTTCACTACAATAGCTTCAAGCCATGGATTGATCAGTGAATCACCATAGTTCCATGCCATGTATGCATTGTGATCTTGTAAGACATGTGTATATCCATAATGCGTGTGTGCATGTGTGTGAAATGCATGCGTGGTTGAGATTTTGCTAATTGTTATTGCTTCTTGATGGTACTGCTAATTGTTTGTGATTGACAAGTCATCACAGACTAAACATTCACATAATTATGCAGATCAGACCAAGCTTGAATTAACAGTTTAAGTTTGATAATTTATTTTTATTAATCAGCTGTAACAGTTATGGATTAACAATGTGGAATAATCAGTGAATTAAAGATAAATAATGACAAGGTAACTTAGTTGATTCAGAAATTGAATTATCAGCAGCTATAGAGAGCTAGTTATAACAGCCAGGTTAAAATGAAGGAAACTTTTAAGGTTTTGATCAAAGAGAACAGTGGTGTAGAGTTATACAAGTCATGTGCGCAATGGTAAAGTGATACTGTCAACAATGGATAACCAGACATGCATGATTAGTAATGACGTGAAGAATGAATAACAATTTCGACAGAAATAAAGAAATAAGTGTGTTAAACTTTGTAAAGTGAATTTTTATAATCATCACCACATTTACTGTACACCAAACACAGATCACAATTGATGATTGAATAGAGAAAAAATTAAAATAGTGTGACATAAAAGAAGATACCCGATCATGATCAAGCTCAAGTATACACAGAACATTCAGTTGTTAGCTTGTTCTATAATCATCTTCTAACATTCATGTATTCTGGATCTGGGTTGTGATCACTGTCGTTGTTGTTTGCCGTTTGGTCTACCATTATCCCTGTATTTGTGTTAGAGAATCAAAATAAACAATGATTGTATACACATAATATAGTATAATATTATGCCGTGTGAAAATTATTATTGGTAGCACAAAGCTGTCATAACTATTGCCGATTAGGATGCAGCAGATGTTTTCTTATCTGCATACATGCAGATCCATTCCATACTAGCTACGTTTTGCTTGCAGCTGTCATTGACTGTATGCATCCATGCAGTGGTTGCAAGTGGACTAATGGTATGTGTTTGCATTGTCTGTGGTGTACCATATCAGACTCTATCATTTTATGGCTTTGCTCACATTGCTACTGCAAGTTAGTTGCCATGGAATTGGTATACTTAACACTCAAATTGTACACTCTACAGCTTGTATACTATCTCACCTCGAATGGCCTCCATCTGTGGACAATTTCGAGTTGATTTGTAATATCTCTCTGGCTCTTTAGTAGTTGTATTCAGATCTGCATACTCTCCTGGTGGCAGCTGCTCTTGAGGCTTGACTGGTGTGTGTCTTCTCAGCTCTGGTCGGAGAAATTCACCAGCCTCCGCGAACCCACTGTCCCCAGTACCATAGGTCAGCTCACTGTAATCATCATCGTCATTGCCTTCACTGATGTGAATGACAGCTGTTCTCGGTGTTGGAACTGAACCAACTGGTTGCTGTCTGTTGTCTTTTGGTGGTTGCAGTGAAGCTACATGTGCATGTGTTTGTGTGGTTTTGAGTCAAGCCTGATTCACACCAATTAGCATTGAGGCCATGCATGCAACAGCTGATAAAACATACAATATCATCTTTTCTTACCTGTCACTCTAGGCTTCGGTTTAACTGCTGGTTTTGGTGCGGGAGTTGGCTTAAGTTTCGTTTGTTGTACCTGTGCCTTTGTCAGAGGTGTCATATGTACCTGTGATGTTGGTTCCATTATGGGCTTTTGACGTCCACCTGCAGCAGGCTGTGAACTGTGAGTTTCTGTGCACTGGACAGGCCTGCTCTTTACTGGAGGTGGAAGTAAGGGCTGCTTTGCCAGGATTTGCATACCTGCGGGCAAATCTCTGGGCAGACTGTGTGATTTCTGTTGCTTAGCATGTATTTCAGTTTCTAGAGGATTAGCACTTCTCTCTTCACCATTGGAACTTGTGCTGGATATGCTTGAAGTAGGTGACAAGCTATGTTCAGCTGTCTGCTTTTCTATAACAGACTGCAATACTGAAGTGATGTGGTGAAATTTTTTGTTCATATTATCATTGGTGAACTTCAATTCCTCTACAAGTTCCTCGATTCTTCTCTGTTCTGCATCATTGGCGGCATCCCACAGTCTTCCGATTTGATCCGTAAGTATTTCGTGTTGTAGCTTAGTGACTCCAAGAACGCACTCTAGATTTGCGTTAGCGGCGTTGCGGTCTTTTGTTTGCGTGCTTGTGTGCTTCTTCTTATTCTTTTTGGCAAAGCTGTTGACCTCTTTTGCTAAATCATTTCTGTTTATATCCTTGAGTATCTTAGCTAGTTCTTCCAGTCTATTGTACCTTCCTTGCATCTCGAGTTGTAGTATGACATCGAAGGCACTTTGATCTCTGAGCTTCGCCGGCAGCTCGTAAATTCTCACAAGAGCATTGCTTTCCTTCGTGGAAAGTTTTTCAGAAATCTTGAACAAGAAACTCTTAACTTCGTATGCCATTGCTGTTTGCCAGATAGGTTCAAATTTAGCATGGAAGACCTGAACAGAACTTCTTTAAATACATGGCACGGCATGAAGTCTTGATCCAACTTGGTTTTCCCCCAGTTCCTTTTCAGCTCAGATTTAGAGGTGGGTGGGTCTAGGTTGGTCTTTCCTTATTGTGCGCATGCGTCAGAAATGCACGTGGCCCTTGTGTAACGCTTACGTACGTATATACCCGCGTATTGATCATTTTAGCTTGACGATCATTGCCGATTTATGGGAATATATACTGTGCATGTGTGTAACACTGTGTACAATTGTAGTTCTATGGATTTTGCAGTTTACCTGCAGAATGCAAGATAGTACAAAGTGTTGTAATTAATTATTATATATACAATGTCTTGTTATCCCTTACCATCCATGCTTGCAGCTCTAGATCTCCCCATGGCTATTGGTTTGGAATCGGTGTTTCCTGGTCCTACATCTAGATCTAGATCACAAACTGCTTCATACAAGTGTTCTTCTTCGTTTATGAAACGTTCTCCTTCTTTTAGTGGGAAATTTTCGTAATGTGGCTCTTGGTGTTGAGTACCCTTCACTGGTGGGTTGTCAGTATCATCTGAGTTAAAAATACCATTGTACGGTCATTAAATTTTGTTAACAGCATGCAAGTAACTGTATATGATTTACCTAGAAGTGATGGTAGTGAATGAGACACATATACTCCACTATCTCCTGAATTAGGATCAGAGTAGGTAGCATTCTCGTGCTCAGCGGGCTCCTTGGCAACAGTCTGGACAACTGCATGCATTGCAAAATAAATCAGCAGTATACCTCATTCACATGTACATTTATATTGAACTTAATAAGTTTAGGAATGCTTAATTGCTTACCTGGTTTGGTTTGGGGTTTGGGTTTAACTTTGGGTTTGGGTCGAGGTGAATCAGATAGTTTGTCGGCTACTATTCTTGATGTTTGGACAATGGGTGATGTTGGTTGTGCAGATGTTCCTATACCCCAG
The DNA here is from genome assembly GCA_964030475.1 of Tethya wilhelma. NCBI lineage: Eukaryota > Metazoa > Porifera > Demospongiae > Tethyida > Tethyidae > Tethya > Tethya wilhelma. The sequence continues at coordinate 5,447,787 of CAXIPT010000007.1, read as the reverse complement.
TCCTTCACTGAAGGTGGTGTTGCCATTATTGTTGTGCCCAATCCAGAACTGGGGTCTTCTGTGCACTGTATGCTTGATTTTTTTGCTGGTTGTGGATTCGAATTAGTTGCAGCTTTAGCCTTCAGACGTGCAGATTCTGCTAAGCTTCTTGGAAGACTGTTTGATCTGACGATGGTTTCATTTAATCCCTGTAGTAGTTCAACATGAGCTCCCCTCACAGATCCAGAATGTTTGGCCTTCAGATGTGGAGATCCAGGTAAGCTTCTTGGAGGACTGTTTGACCTTGATATGATGGTTTCATTAAACAGTGGGGATTTGCCCTGTTGTTTTTCGACTTGAGCTCCAGATCCAGAAGGACCATTTTCATCATTTGCCTCTTCACTGCTTGTACTTGAAGCACTATTGTAAGTTGACATTTTCTTTGCAGTTTCTTTATCTTTAGTTAGCACTTCTGAAATCTTTTCTAGTTTCTTTGTAAACTTTTTGGCAGACTTTGCATAATCATGCAGCACCTTTTCAGTTTGCTTGTATCCCTCAGCATTTGCTGTCTCCTCTAACTTGGTGATGTTTTGGTTGAATACATCCAATTGTTGTTTCATCTCCTCTAGAACAATGTCACACTGATTTGTAGGTTTTGCTTTGCAATATTCAGGTGGTAGTTTATGCTTGTTCTTTTTGACAAAAGTAGTAACTTCCTTGGCTAAATCAACTCGGTTAATGCTTTTGAGTGTGGTAGCTAATTCGTCCAAAGTTTTTCCTTTCTTCAATTCCTTTACCACTTCTAATACATTCGCATCATTCAATGTCTCTGGTAGTTCGCAGATCAACACAAGACCATTGCTTTGTTGTTTTGGGAGATTGTCTGAAATCCTATAGAGAAAGGATCTCACCAAAAATTCTGGATCCATGATAGATTTTCTTTTTTGCTTTCAAATTGTTATTTCGATTAACTGTTTCCAGTTGTCCAATGAGATAATAATATTATAACTATAGAGTGAACTCAAGACTTGTTTGTTTGCACAGCACCTTTTATATATTCTTTATGTTCTTTGGATGATGTAATTGAAAAAATACCTTGAGTTTCATTTAAAACTTAATTCACAGACTTTTTGTTGATCTTGCTGTCAGGAAAAACATCACAGATTAATAGATTCATGCAATTTATTTACGTCATTTGTGGCATTTCCGCATTCTTTTCGGTCATTATTCATGTGAATGATTATAGTTAGTTGAAGTTTTTGAGTAAACATCCACATCTAAAACATGTTGCATGCATGCATACATATAATAATTCTCTCTCTCTCTCTCTCTCTCTCTCTCTCTCTCTCTCTCTCTCTNATCTGTGTGTGTGTGTGTGTGTGTGACTTGTGATGCAAAATGGCACTGTAGGTTGTTGCTCCTCTCCACCTAACTCTCTTTGTTATTTCATTCATAGTCTGTCCTCCATCCCTCCAACTCAAACTCACTCATTAGTCTGGTGTGCAGCCAGTTTGTAATGAAATTTTTGTGGTTTAGTACAGGAGTAATTACATTGTTCATGAATTCTGAACTTTATATCTGAAATTAAGTGTGCCCATTATGTACATAAATCAGCTGCTAAATACCATCACAGTAACCTAGCAAGGCTCTGAAGTCATACACTAAGGTTGTATAAGCCCATAATACCTTCATGAATACCATTACATGTACAGATACAATCCAATGCACACCATGGTGTTCATGTTACTGTAAATTTGTTGTGTCTGATCTTTCCATAAGTGAAAATCATAGGCAAACTAGCGGCATGAATGCTACACTGATACATTAAACAAACTTGATTACAACTAGTGATCATTATAACTTTTATAAAAATAAAGTGTATGCTGTGTGTACAACAATAATTGAAGTGCATGCTGTACTAGTCTGTTTGTTCTAGACTAATAAATGTCACATTCTAGTGCCTATAGTGATTGAGCAGTACATTTCTCAATCTTATTTGCTATCCCTGACTGATCAATTTTCTTTAGTGCTTTACAAAGACTGGTCCATGTTGGAATGCCACTTGTTTCCATAACATCATCTGCTTGATTTAGCCAAGAGTCGATCATATCATCTGGAAGAGTCTTCATCTTTTTGAGGTTTGAACGAAGCAGTCCTAGAGCTTGTCCAAGGAGAATAATGTCCTGTTTATCCAAAGCTTTTATGTAGCCACGAATATTGATGTGCTCCCTTTCTGTTAGAGCTTTAATTAGCAGTGTGTGTGTGTGTGTGTGTGTGTGTGTGTGTGTGTGTGTGTGTGTGTGTGTGTGTGTGTGTGTGTGTGTGTGTTGTAGGAACTTCTCACCTGGCTGTAAGTCAGTACTTGGACTAGCAACTTTAGCTCTTGCAGATACTACAAACAACAATAAACTATAGTATTGAAGAACTGTAACAAATCTAAAGTCTATGCTACATGTAAGTGTTTCCCCACAGTTATTTGCTCTACCTGGTGGTAAAATTATCTCGGTATTAAGATTATTGTCAGTTGAGCCAGTGATATAAACTGGTATGCTACACTCATTATGTCCACTCTTCATTCGAACTGTCATTGTAACTCGTGGTGGGTATAAGAAAGTGTCATGGTTCAGCTTCAGTGTAGATGGATTGATCTTCCAAAAGTCAACATCTGACATTTTTATCTGAAAGTAAAAAGGGAGCATACTCACAGTCTTGATTTGTGTGTAAATAACCATTAGTATAAGGATTCTGGTTTTTAAGACACCACAAGTATTACTACAATTAAAAATTTTAAACCAGTGTCCTGATAGTCCTTTGTCTCATACCCTGCCAGATAGTGGGTGTAGAGTTGCAACCAGTTGGCTATCACTACTCAAATGAGAAATATCAATCTTCAAATACTGATCTTCACAATTTTCAAATTGAAACAGGTCATGACGACTAGCCAAGCAGTTCTGAAGATGAGCTTGTATTTTAAGTGCCTATAGTTGATTTTATGATACACACATAGCACATAGATGACACACACACACACACGCACACACACACACACGCACACACACACACACACACACACACACACACACACACTCACACACAGACAGCAGTATTTGTACCTTTAAACAGGATTGCAGATAATAAGAAACACAAAACTCTGCTTCATATGTTGAGGATGTATCAGAGTACTGGATAGTGGTCAGACAATACTGTGCTGCTTTTACAAGTTGTGCATACTGGCTGGCATCAACAGTTAGACAAAGGAAACAGCAGTGCTTGGTTTCCAGAGATGCAAATCCACTGGAAGTGAAGTGGGGTTGAGTAGGACAGGGATGAAAATTAAACATCACATTCTGTTTCTCCTTTGACTCTGAATAGTCATTGTGATCAGCTTTAGCAAAACTAGCTCCTGCATTGGCAAGCTCTTGTGGAGTTAGACGAGACAGAAAGTGAGGCAGTGTCACTGTGATTGGAGAGTTTAACTCAACGTCCTCTTGAGTGCTCAGCCATAAGATAGGTGAGATAGGTAGACTGTTGGGAAACTTGAACGGGCCATACAAGCACACACCGATCTCGAAGTGAACCAACTTCCCTTTGGGTATGGCACCTGGTGGGATCACTATGGTGATGTCATGGTCCACCAGAGTGTGTTGAAGGCCTTGGTTATCACACACTATCACTGTGACTGGGTCAATGAAAGGGACTTGACTTGATGTCTCAACACAGTGGTAGTACCGGGAGACTACCCTTCTTAGTTGATGGTAGACACTATGATATACTGCATGTGGACATGCAGTTGTGAGGGCAAAACCATATAATGTCATTCATATCAGCTCTAGATAATAGTAGTGATTATTTATAATAATATATACCTTTGAAGACTTTTGTCAATGTCTCTGATTGTCTTGTAGGCACAAGCTGCCTCCCTTCTAGACCTGCTGTAGTGTCCAATGTTGTGTGTATATTTCAAAAAGTGTCAGACTTCTTTTCTCTTTCTCTCTGTAAAGTGTGTCTGTATAGAGAAAATAACCTGTACACTAGCGTGGTTGAGCCAGCAACAATTATTACTGCATGGCTGTTAATCCTTACTGTCCATACGTCTAGTTTGCCTTGCCTTGTTCTTCACTAGACTATTATAATAATAATAATCAACTGTTTATAGTCATCATTCATTGATCCACTATTTGTATCATAATATTCCAAAAGCTCATATAATACACTCATGCATAGACATGCATGGATCATCATAAATGAAATGTTTTCATATAGCGAGATCCTTTACCTAGTAATGTAATAGTTCAGGTTCATTTAGCAGCTACTTCATGCATGCATGCATGGTTGATTAATCACCATCTATGCTCCTAGCTCCCTGTGCTTTCATGTGTACATTCCTCACTGTGTGCGCATACACACATGCAAATAAAATTGAATGTACAAATTGCTTTTCGTTAATGCATCAAAGCTTCTTGAATTGCTACATAGATGCATCTAGCAATATACATCACTAAGAATTAATGATGGTATCAAAAATAAAAATGGAGTAGTCATGGGCCAAAATTGGGAAATGCCCTATTTCACAATCTTATACATGCCTGTTTTGCCTACCATCCATGTTTGAAGCTCTCCCCATGGCCAATAGTTTGGAACCATTGGTGTTTCCTGGTGCTACATCTAGATCACAAATTGCTTCATACAGGTGTTCTTCTTCTTTTAATGGAATATTTTCATAACGTGGTTCTTGATGTTCAGCAGCCTCTAGTGTTTGGTCATCAGTATCATCTGAATTATAGGGGTGATGTCTTACAGTTTGTGTAATAATCATTATTGATAATTGTAGTTTACCTAAAAGTGATGGCAGTGAAGTTGACACATATATGCCACTATCTCCCTCAGTAGACTCCTTTGCCACAGTTTGGGTAACTGCATGTTCTGCAAAAACATATATTTTTGGTCATTTATACCTCATGCACACATTGAACTATTTAATTGTATAATAAGCTTAGAAATGCCTAATTGCTTACTTGGCTTGGTATGGGGTTTGGGTTTAACTTTGGGTTTGGGTCGAGATGGTTTATCAGCAGGTATTCTTGATATTTGGACAATGGATGATATTTGTGGTGAACATATACCCCAGTCCTGTAGTTCTCTCTCTGAGGGACCAAGTGGTGTTGCTGTCATTACTGTATCCAACCCAGAACTATGATCTTCTGTACACTGTATGCTTGATTTGTTTGCTGGTGGTGGATTCGAATTAGTTTCAGCTTTAGCTTTCAGACGTGCAGATTCTGGTAAGCTTCTTGGAAGACTGTTTGATCTGACGATGGTTTCATTTAATCCCTGTAGTAGTTCAACTGGAGCTCCCCTCACAGATCCAGAATGTTTGGCCTTCGGATGTGGAGATCCTGGTAAGCTTCTTGGAAGACTGTTTGACCTTGATATGATGGTTTCATACAGTGAGGATTTGCCCTGTTGTTTTTCAACTTGAGCTCCAGATCCAGAAGGACCATTTTCATCATTTGCCTCTTGACTCTCTTCTTGACTGCTTATACTTGATGCACTAGAGTAAGTTGACATTTTCTTTGCAACTTGTTTGTCCTTAGTTAGTATTTCTGACAACTTTTTTAGTTTTTTGGTAAACTTTTTGGCAGACTTTGCATAATCATGCGCTGCCTTTTCTGTATACTTGTATCCCTCAGCATTTGCTGCATCCCCAAACTTAGTTAAATTTTTGTTGAATGCATCTAATTGTTGTTTCATCTCCTCAAGAACAAGGTCACACTGATTTATAGGTTGTACTGTGTAATATTCAGGTGGTAATTTATGCTTGTTCTTTTTAACAAAACTGGTAACTTCCTTTGCTAAATCATTTCGGCCGATGTCCTTGAGTATGTTAGCCAAATCATCCAAGGTGTTGTATACCCCTCGTTTCTTCAATCCCACTAGTACCTCCATGGCATCCTCATCTTTGAATGCCTCTGGCAATTGACCGATGCACACAAGACCATTGCTCTGTTGCTTTGTTAAGTTTTGTGAAATCTTGTACAGAAAGGCTCTCACCTGAATTTCCATGTTAAATTTATATAACTTTCAATTATTATTATCAACTTGCACTTTACCTAACTGCTATAGCTAATAGTTGAAATTATAGAGTAAGCCCATACTCATGATGTAATGAAAAGTAGAAGGGGTGGGTCTTATCTGAAACTTGATTCATTGCCTGGGTTTATTATTTTGTGTTGTTGCTATTTTAAGAAATATCTCTGATCTCTTATAAGTGTGAGTAAAACTGGCTTGGTCTTTAGACATTTTTTTCTCTTTACAAAAATTAGAAATAGGTATGTTGTGAGTTGTGTACAGTCAGTCTGGTGTTTTGTTGTCTGTATGTAAGATGGCCCAGTGCGATTCATCTGTGTGACATAATTTATCATCATTGATCATGTCTAAATTCACTGATCACATGTACATTGGAATAATACCCTAGGGATTTACTTTTCGTGCATGAGATGTATACCTTAATGCTTCATGAGCATGCATGTGTGCACTAATATTATTTCTTATAGTGTGCTATCAATCAATAATAATTTATAATACATAAAAAAAATTTACTGAATATTAGCCATGCATGCAGGTAACTATTTCCAATCACGATCCCATCTACTTTGAAAATTCAGTGTATCTGTGTAAGAAAGTAATTATGATTGTATCAGTTGGTACTGATTTAAAATATTGTCAGTGATCCTTACCGTCCATGCTCCTAGCTCGTCGTGCTTTCATGTGCATGTTTTTCACTGGACCATCATAATTAACATCCTCATAGACGTCATTGAGTTTCACAGATCCACCATTTGTATCATTGTCACCATATTCAATGGGTTCATACTTATGTTCATCATCATCATCAGTATATGAAATGTTTTCATAATGGGGTCCTTTCACTGGTAATTGATCTTGATGATCATCTAAAGCAAACAAAATAGAGAAAAATTTAGACTTGCATTACAGTCACCTGATAACATTATTCTATTCATAAGCATGACGTAACCGACCACCTGCATGAATCTGATACATACCATCAAGACCAAATGGTAAACTATGTGTGATATAGATTCCACTGTCGCCTGATCCTTGGTTGGAATTGGTTTGCTTTTCAGGAGAAGAAAGTCTCTCTGCATTTGTCCTCTGCTCGCGAGTAAACTTGGGCTTTGGAGGCGGAAGAGGTGGACTCCTTTGCATTGATACAGTCTTCTTCCTAGGGACAATCGGCGAGCTGTTTGCGCTTCTGGTACCACGTAGCTGATCTGTTGTGACTTTCTTCCATACTCTGGCTGGCTTTGGCAAGGTAACCACTTTAGCTGCTGGGGATGGCATGACTGCTATACCACCACTGACTGGGACTGGTTTGTGTGCAGTCACCAAGTTCAGCTGCCCTGTTCCTTGTTCCATTTTTGGAAAGTGCAGTCGATCTATCTTTCGATGAGGTAGGGGAGAGTCGGAATTCTTTCGTTTATCTATATAGTTTGCCAAGAATTAAGCTTAATGATCTTCAGCATAACTGTATACATGAATATTATTATTGTGATTAAATTTGCTAACATACCAGAGAGACTATCGTCACTAGAAGAGCTGGATGATAATTTTGCAGTCGAGAGTACCTTTCGAAACTTTCTGTCAAACTTTTCTGTTTCTTCAAGAACTGCTTCACAAGCTTCTTTCTTCTGCTGTTGAAAGCCTTCGGTTGAGTCGTCATCATGAATCACAGCATGAAGTCTCTGGGCATTTTGCATGAGATGTGAAATGTAGGAAAGAGTGAGTGTTTGTAATCTCTTTAACTGTTCCTTCGTACTAGATGCTGCTTTGAATCTGAACAACTCATTAAAAGCTGTTTCTGCTTGATGGTGCTGCTCAATGCTTTCTCCTTTCTTATTCTTCTGCTTCTTTATGGATTTTTTCCTCTCCTTTTCAATCTTTTCCATCTTTTTCATCAAGGCCATTCTTTTGGTAATGTAGTCATCAACATGTTTTGTAAGATTTTGACGATCAATCTTCACAAGTAGTTTTCTGAGAGGGTCTGGATTTAGTGGAGTCATGAATCCACGAGCTTCGAGAGAGATAAGCGTATAGAGCTGAACATCTTGCTTCTCATGATTGGGAATGCAAGTGTCCTTTGGCAGATGTTTAAGATAGACAATTCTTTCACAATCTGCTACTAATAGCCCACTGGCTACTTGAGTGATCATAAAGCGAAATTCTTCTTCAATCTCTTCAGTAGGTGTTGGTGAAACTTGGTCTAGAGACATTTTGGCTCCTTAGTGAACTATGCTCTAAATGCCTATGTTGTGTACAGTTCTATTGTTTTGCTGTCAAAAATTGTTGAAATTCACAGGTGCTTGTGCGTGACATCGTGTTGGTGTTATGTTTTATCAACATCATTAGTAAAAAAATACCCAGGGGTTACCAATCTGTTAGTGACGTCTAAAAGTAGCATGTGATGCATCTCAGATCCACTGATTTGATTCATCATTTCCAATAATATGTACACAAGGAAATAACAATGGCATTCATATATATAGAGTTATACCTTCAGTGGGTCTGCAAAGTTTGCATAATGGTATGCACTTCATAGTTCTCTTACTTTTGAGAACTGAACCAATGTCAGTGTACAGCTGACCTAGCTTGCATGCTCACTTGATATGTGAAACTATATAATTGGAGATAATTATGGCAACAATATGGATGACAACAACTATGCATATCTTCAGGCATACCGTCATCAATGGCATGTGAATAGAAAATAATGCTGATTACATAGGCTATTTGAGGAGACATCAAGTTCTCATTTTTTGAGGTTTACGAAAGGTATGTAGATTCTCATAGTCCTGATCATCATCAATTTCTGGAGAGTTTTGCTTTGCCTCTGTAAGTAAACCACACATCATACGTACGGTAGTACGTATAGTAGGAATGGGCCGACTGTCCCATAAACACAATACAAAATGTTGGTCACTATAAAAATCTAGTCAAACCAAAATTAAACCTTGAAAGTTGCTCAGAGGCTCTTACTGACAAATTACTAACTGCATGCAAGGCCTAAGACTCACAATAACTTTCCACAGCTCTCGTCAGTGGGAAGCCACCATAGTGCCATTTTTGTTCATCTAACTTACTTACTTACGTACGTACTTCCTAACTGACTTACTTGAAAAGGATTTCCACAGAACCAGAATGTGTTGGGCCAACTTTGACAGCACAAAGTAAGTTCTTTTCATAGGTACTACATTCCTTGATACTCGTTTTGATCATAAATAGGCCTAAACAAAAACTAGAAAGCTTTTAAACTTAGTATATAAATTCATGTACTACAATGCAGCCATCTTTGTAGGTAGAGTTCAAAGGTCATTATTCACGTGGCATTATTATGCGCATGCGCATTAGCCTCTTCCAGCATAAAGTAGTGCATGTAGCCTNGACAAGATCCTGAAATTGGGGGAATAAGATTGCCAAATGGCTTGTCTACTGGGAGTCATTTACCATGTAAGAAAATAATTAAAAAATAAAGGAAAAATATTAACATGTAGACTACAGATTGCAAGCTTTTATTAATGGAATATGCATTTAAAACACTATCTGTTATTGCATGTACTTTTTTGTGATGCTTAATTTTGTATTCTATTCTGAATCATAATATTATAGCTTCTGAGTCTGAATCTTCAGCTGACACTGTGATAGTAACTGTTGATTACAAGTGCATGGATGAAGATACAAAAACATGGTTGATAGAACACGAATGTGAGGTATAATATACTGCGTAAATCTTGTAACCTATCCAGACATTAGATAATAAATAATTCAGAGTATCATACGTACGGTAGTACGTATAGTAGGAATGGGCCGACTGTCCCATAGACACAATACAAAATGTTGGTCACCATAAAAATCTAGTCAAACAAAATCAAACCTTCAAAGTTGCTCAGAGGCTCTCACTGACAGATTACCAACTGCATGCAAGGCCTAAAACTCACAAAAACTTTCCTCAGCACTCGTAGAGAGCGCTAGTGGGAAGCCACCATAGTGCCATTTTTGTTCTACTAACTTACGTACTTACGTACTTCCTAACTGACTTACTTGAAAAGGATTTCCAGAGAACCAGAATGTGTTGAGCCAACTTTGACAGCACAAAGTAAGTTCTTTTCATGGGTACTACATTCCTTGATACTCGTTTTCATCATAAATAGGCCTAAACAAAAACTAGAAAGCTTTGAAACTTAGTGTATAAATTCATGTACTACAATGCAGCCAGCTTTGAGAGTTCAAAGGTCATAATTAACTATCCACGTGGCATTATTATATGCGCATGCGCATTAGCCTCTCCAGCGTAATGCAGTGCATGTAGCTGCTACTCAAGCTTTTTGTAGGGACTAACCAGTCTCTAATAGTCTCCACACTGTAGTGTTGAAAAAAGTGAATGAACAAGTAGTAAAAATTTCAAAAAAATAAATAGTGTAGGAATGGGCAGTGCGTTAAAAAGTATTGGAACAAGGCATGTCTCAATTTCGGCACATGACTACTTCATTTTTATTTTTGATCCCTCATGCATAATATTATGGATCCTCAGTGTCATAAATCCAATGATGCATTTGCAACAATAGTATCACAGCTTATTTTTGTATTGGTTCAAATTCCTACTAATCAGTTGGCTATGCTGTGAAGTAAACTAAATTATTATAAAACAAACAGGTAACTTAAACTGGACTGCCAGCCAAGAGTTGGGTATAAAAATGAAGTAGTCATGTGCCGAAATTGAGACATGCCTTGTTCCAATACTTTTTAACACACTGCCCATTCCTACACTATTTATTTTTTGAAATTTTTACTATATTCATAATCATTATGATTGTGTCTACAACAAAACATCAACAACTGTACAATTGTATGCAGACATGTACATCTATAAATAGTCATGCATGCAGAATCTTGCATACCTAGAAAAGGTGTCTTGTAGTACCCTGGTGGTTCCATGGTTGGCTTGCTGAGTCCCATGTACTCCCCTGGCTGTTGATCTTGAGCTGATGTTTGGGATGATGGTTTTTGTTTTGGCTCTGGTTTGTGGAATTTACTGGCTTCTGCAAATCCACTGTCCCCAGTACCACCACCAGACTGAGTGCCTTAATCTACGTACTTCGTCATATGCATAATCAATGGCAGCAGTTCCTTGAGCTTCATTGACCTGCTGCTGCTCTGCTCTGTTGTGCTTGATAGTAACTCTTGATGATCATTGTGTTTGTGCTGTGTGTATGTGTGTGTGTGTGTGTTAAAGCATAATATTATTCATGCATGGGTTGTTGTATCAATAATTATATGCATGTATGCAGAGAGGAACGTATACACCCACATGCACAGAAGATCTTATTAACTGATAATTATCTTTATATCCTGTGCTAAATCATTCCTATCAATTTCTTTGAGTATATCAAAAAATACTCTTTTAGCGTTTTGTATCTCCGTTACATGAGCTCTGCTTTCTAGACAATTTTTGTGAAAGTCTATATAACAAGAATGCTTTCTCCTTTTTTCTTGCTTCATTTCCATTTGGTCCATTTTTTATTCTTGTCCATATAACCATGGCTGTCAAATCACTTGTATTCCTATAATAATTATTATACCTTGCAGCTAAATGGATTCATTAATGTGTCTGTGGCCTAGCTGATATTGATTCAATTCATTCACTATAAAGGATTGCAAAAGCATTCTATTGCTATGGTTAAAATAAGGTTTATGGTCGTAAACAATTAAAACTGACCAAGATCATAACTGATATTATACAATATACAGTACACAACAAAATTTTGATGAATCAGATGCATGATAATACTAAGTGTAATGGTATTAATTGTACTATTGTCTCACAACATATTTATGTAATATCAATCAAACACAATAATTTAGTACTTCAAGTGAGAAATTTTATTGCGGTTTCCGTTTCAGTGTCATTCCTTCCAGTTGATTAGTAGCTATTGCGCTCTCATTGGTATATATCGGCTCATTAGAATGACCATGAGCTCTAGCATCTCTAGGATCACAATTTGTAGTTTCTGCAGGTAATAAGGAAGATTATTATTTTATGTAGATGCAGTGCATGAGTCGTTTTATGGAAGTATAATTATTATGTAATAACTTACTTTTGTTATGGGATGTTATGTAGTAGCCAACATCTTCCATGGTACTCCTTTCAAGGGACATGTATCCTTCAGTCTTTGGAGGTAACGGATTAACTGACCCCTTCACTATTTCTGGCTCCTCTTTGAGGAATTCTCCAGCCTCTGCAAATCCACTGTCAGTTTGATCTAACTTTGGTATGTCAGCATCCTCTCTCATCTTTGTAGAAAGGACTATTGAAATTATTCATGTGTATGCATGCATGTCATTGAGTACATCTTCGTATATCACATGAGAGATCTCTTATTTAACATGCATGTGCACGCATGAACTTCTACAGACATGCATACTATATTGTACACAATAATGAATTGCATGTATGTATGCAAGTATGACAATATTATTATACCTTGGATTGAACGTTCCCTAGAGGTAGTCCCTTTATTATTTGGTTGAGGAGACTCTCTTGTCACCCTTCTTGCATTTGTGACTGATTGTGATGTTTCTGTTATTCCCGAATTATTGCCACAATACAATTCTGGGAAAGTTGAATACATGTCATCTGAGCTCAAGTGCAGTAATGTCTGTGATTCTTCAAGACTCTGACTTGAACTTATACTAGATGAGCTGCTTTGTGAATCAGATGAAGATGATCTAGGTCTTGCCTTGGCCTGTGAGCTACATGGCCATGTGCTGCCAGTTTCTACTAAAGTCGAGATGTATTGCAATTTCTTATTCATCTCCTCGCTAAGTTCCTTTAAATCTTTTCGTACCATTTCTTCAACTCGGCTGTATCTTGCCTCGTGTGCTACTTCCTCTAACTTTCTTGTCTGATCCATGAATATAGAATTTTGGAGCTTGGCCAATTGCAGCTGCACAACACACTCTAGGTGATTTGCATCCGAAGTGACTGCTGGAGGTGGCTGGGCACTCTCTTTTTGTGTCTTAGGCTTGGTTTTCTTCTTGCACTCTTTTGCATAGGACATGACTTCCTTTGCTAAGTCATTTCTGTGAATATCTTTGAGTATAGCAGCCAACTCTCCCAGTTTTGAATATCTTCCTTGCATCTTTAACTGCATCAGCACATCAAAAGGGGATTGGTCTTCAAGTCTAGCTGGCAATTCTTCTATTTTCACGAGAGCTCTGCTTTGAGCTTTTGTAATCCTTTGGGAAAGTCCAAACAAAAAAACATTTTCTGCAATTGTAGTTGGACTTGATACAATTGTAGATTCTTGATGTTGTCTCCTACCAGCTGTGAAACTTAGTAGTCTGTGAAGCTTGTTAATACTAGATGTGCGAGATCTGGTTGTACTTTTCTTGCTTAGTGCTTTACTTTTTAGTCTTGTTGCTTGATGGTTATTCTTGGCCTGGGTGCATGGGTTAGTATAAATAAAAATTAATGCCAATAAAATAATAATCGGATACATGCAAATCCTTACCTCTTTACTGTCAAAGCATTGCTCAGTTGAATTTGATGTGGACCATTTCATTTCCCCGCAGGTTAGTCTAATAATTTTGTCATTTGCAAGCATTTGTTTCTGGTCACTTGTTAATGAACTCTTGGATATAGAATCGGCTATTTCCTCTGGTATCATCAGAGTGAGCATGAAGCAACCTTCATTTACATCAGCCAAGTAGAGATTCTTTCTGTCAATCCTCAGAATAGTCGCAAATTCTCTGCAGAGACGATCCAACTCTCCTATGGATATTGATTCCCACTCTCGATCAATTTTGATGACCAATTTTTTGCATCCAGACATTCCAGTCTTGGAGCCAAGCTCCACATGGGTCATTCCTTGTGGGAGTCGGTGTTTTGCAAACTTTAAAAAATGCTGCTCATACTTTACTAAACATTCACTGTCATCTTTTCTTCCAAAATCTTCAATCAACTTCTTGATGATTGTAAAATTAAACCACGAACATCCCTGTCTTGTAACTACACTCAGGAGTTGTGGCATATTTGTAGCTTTTTCCATTTTGTCAGCAATTTTTTCAAGCATTGGAAAGGTGTTACCTAGATAGAGAGTTACATCATCTTTGTCTGTGTGTTGTTCTCTCAAACTTGTACTAATTTTGAGGACAAGCTTAGCAAAATGTGCACGGAGATCAACTGTTTCTTGCTCAAATGTAGTTTCAGTCAGAGAATCATGGTTTGCTCCATTGGGTGTTGCAAGTCTTTCACTTGCTATTTCAGATGCTGTTTTTCCTCCAGCATATTTGGTAAGTATGGGTAGGCGTTTGGTGTAATTTGGACGAGGGCAGCCTTCAGTACACATTTTGTGAATGTTACACTCACCACACCCACATCCTGGAGAGAGGGAGGAGGTCGAGAACATATCCTCATCAGAATCCTGGCCTGATGGAGATAAACTTCCATATCCTGATTCATCAGAGCTATTTGAACTATAGAGACGTGTATGAATTTTTCTCTCAACATCTTTGTGACCGCCTACATTCCTCACAGCATCAGCAAGCTTTCCCCAAGATGGATCTTCATTTTTCTTCCAAAATTGAATTATTTCGGTGAGACAACGATTTACTCCCTTGACAATGTGATCAGCCTCAATTCTATCAAGATCAACCTTTTCAATTCTTAGTTGAATACCGAGCTCATACCATTGCTTTTCGAGTGGTTTTAGGAGATCAACTGCTTCAAGTAGTGGACAATCTAATCAGAAAATATAATAAAGTTTTCATGATGCTAGCAATTACAGTAGTGATAGCAAATTAATATACCATGATTGCCTTCAGTTGCTGTCAAGCACTCAGCCATTCTACGATAATCGTTGCGTGTGACAGGCTTGATGAGTATTCAGATGCTTTCTCAGGGTTTCTAACTCTATAGTTCAAATCTTCAAAATTGACTGAATTGTGGCTTAGTTGTGATTATCCATCAATTGCTCTAAATTTTATATCCTGCATGTGGAATGCACAAAATTAATACTATACTAATTAATTGTCATTGGAATTTCAAATATTTATAGCATAGCATTTTTATGTCTTTTCATTCCCTGGTTATCTCCCCTTTTTGAATAGAAGTTTTCAAAATAATAATGACATCATGCATGCATGCAGTGAATCCTTCACTAATCTTAGCTGTATAATTTGTAATAATCTATTGTTGATGTACTTGCATGCATGCATGCATTCAAACAACATGGGTTAACATCAATATCACAATAAAAATTTATTAATATTCAAAGGAAAAGTGTAGAAACATTGTAACAATTCATTGTTCAAGATATTGGTTTATAGTTCTCCACGTGCACGTTTAATTGCTGAGATGTTGACATACACTGGTTCATTGCAGTCTTCTAGATCTCTCCGATTGGAATATGTAGCCTCTGGAATGTATGAAAACAAATGAAAGTATGATTTGTTTCCTCAATATTTCAACAGTGTGGTAGACACAATATTATTACCATAAATCACAAAGTTAAAATTAAACGATGCATATTGCACGGAAGTGTGTAATATCAAATTTGTGTATCATGACGTTACAAAGCCTCACCCACTATTTTGCAACGGGTGTGTTTGAATTTCTCGTGCGTTTAAATTTTCATACTTTCGAGAACATGCAGTGACTCACAGAATTAATAATTTACCTTGAATGGACTCCTGGTGGTTAAGAGTTGTTTTGTAGTATTTCACTGATGGTTCCATTGTAGACCTACGAAGGCCCATGTACCCTCCCAACTGTGGCTGAACATGAGCAGCTAGCTTATCGTGAGTAGTTGGTTCGACTCGAGGCTCTGTTTGTCGGATGAATTGACTGGCATCTGTAAATCCACTGTCTTCACTACCACCTGTACCGCCTGTATAGTCAGCATCAGAGTCTGGATTCACAGCTGCTGATAGGTTGTCTTTGGTTCTTCTGAATGAACCAGTTGCTGTGTGTGTGTGTGTGTGTGTGTGTGTGTGTGTGTGTGTGTGTGTGTGTGTGTGTGTGTGTGTGTGTGTGTGTGTGTGTGTGTGTGTGAGAGAGANAGCGTGAATGTGTGTGTGTGTGTGTGTGTGTGTGTGTGTGTGTGTGTGTGTGTGTGTGTGTGTGTGATATCTTATAATCCTTCTATCGGATGTGCAAATTTCATTGCTATATCTTTTACTAACCTGATAAACCACGATTCTTTGGCTTGGGTTTCACTGTTGGTTTCGGTGATGGAGTTGGTTTGTTGGACACTTGTGTTGATTTTGGTGGGACATCGACAGGCACTGGTGGTAGTTCTCTCTTTGTGATAGACGGTTGTATTGTTGTGGTCATTGATTCCATAGATGGTTGTCTTTGGGACTGAGATTTCTTCATGATTGGCCTTGATCTCTGATGTACAGAATCAGATTGTGTTCTTGGGTGACTCGGTACCTTAGAACTCCACGTCTGCTTCTGTATTTCACCCTTTGTTTCAGTTTTAGAAGTTGTGTCTTCTTTTCGTGAACTAATGCTTGAAGTACGTGATAGTGGAGATGGGGTTTTTTGGTCACTTTTAGTCATTGCCAGCAATCCAGTGATGTACCGTAGTTTCTTGTTGAGCATTTCGCTTGGCCAGGTGGATACTAACTCTTCTACGATCTGTTCGATTCGTTTCTGTCCTGCCTCATTTGCTGCCTCTCTCAGTTTCTCCATCTGAGATGTAAGT
Source organism: Tethya wilhelma (assembly GCA_964030475.1). Lineage (NCBI taxonomy): Eukaryota > Metazoa > Porifera > Demospongiae > Tethyida > Tethyidae > Tethya > Tethya wilhelma. The sequence continues at coordinate 5,431,027 of CAXIPT010000007.1, read as the reverse complement.
GTTTGGAATTGCTCTTTAGTCTCTTGAAATACACACTCGAGCTTTGTGCTTGGGTCTAGTGAAAGTCTTTGTTTTTCGGCAAATTCTGTGATTTCTTTTGCCAAATCATTTCTGTCAATATCCTTGAGCATAGCAGCCAACTCCTCCAGCTTGTTGAACTTTTCTTGCTGCTGTAGCTGTAGTATGATATCAAAGCCACTTTGATCTCTCATTTTTGCTGGAAGCTGGTTGATAGCCACTAGAGCATGTCTTTCCTTGGATGAAAGTTTTTCTGAAATCCGGAACAAGAAGCTTCTCTCTTCATAGTTTGCCATGGTTCTGCAGTTATTGCATTAAAAATTGCTTGGCATTTCTGTTGTATATAGCTTTATTTTTACCTAGCTCAGCTCACATAGCTACGCGAGGTTTCTCCCCACAGCGGCGTTCCTACGCATACGTGATTGCGCATGCGCAGTAGTGTACAATGGGCTATACAACGTGAACAGGGTGTGCTATCTTCAGAGGTCAATTTTTTGTAACCATAGAGACTCTGTTATTAACAAGTTGTGTATAATTTTATGCCATTCTCAGCATTTTCATTCACATTTTCTTTCCCGGGGATAGAACCCGATTCAGAAATTCATGACGTGTCACATGCATACCAATGCAATTAGGCTCAATTTGAATTCATGGACTGTTAGTTAATCTGGTGAATCACCATAAAAGACGTAATGTGTTTTTATAGACTTATGAGCTATCCTATAGGCGCACCATTATGCATTGAAGAATTACATAATTGTTGTGAACAGGAAAGATGAGGACTCCTTAACTGTCAACGTCAGCAGGGCAGTGCATTTAAACTTTCATCTTGGAAGTAAAAACTGCTTTATTGTCAGTATATAACTTAATTCATGGTGAACATATATACCCCTGGTAGTTTACCTCTTCAAATGGTATAGTCGATGTCATACATACATGCATGGCTCGAGTATATCCATGGCCTTCAGCGCTAGCTAGCTCTCCTATACATGCATGCATGGACCACACTGATGCATGCAGTGGGCTATTATACATGTGCTGGCCATGCATGCATGTTTTTGTGATAATAGCAGCTGACATGGCACATTCAGTTTAATTGTGTTTGTGAGAGCACATTAACCATACTATATTGTCATAATTGTTAATTGTTCAGATATCCATGTCATCATTGATCATGTCATGATACTGCATAGTAGTATAATAATCCTATATAATTATTGATACATCATTATTTAATGTAAAGAATGACAAAAATAGACTAGCTATGTAAAGTTCAGGTAACATTAAGCATGACTAACGCACACATGCAATTAAGAATTGAAACATGAGAAGAATTAAGTTTGAATGCTATCAGAGTGGCAGTCTATTGTGGCTTCCGTTTCAGTGTCAGTTCTAGATCTTTCACGAATTGGCTGGTGGCTATTGACCTTGTATTGACATATATAGGTTCATTTGAATGATCACGAGCTAGAACATCTCTAGGATCAGAATATGTAGCTTCTGTAGACAGACAAGAGAATAAACAATATCTCATAAAATTATATTCACAACCTGAGAGTTCAAGGTAGAATGATTATACATGACTGTATGTATAAACCATCTAAGCAGTTGGCGGTAATTGCTGCTTCTGGTCAAATTGTATGAGTGAAAATTTAGTAATTATGCTATGTGTCATGAAAGACATACCTTCTACTAACTCGCTTTCTTTATGAGCTTTTATGTAGTAGCCAACACTTCCCATGGTGTTCCTTTCAAGGGACATATATCCCGTGGTTTCTGGAGATGATGGCTGAACTGGCAGTTTCACTGTTTCTGGCTCCTCTTTGAGGAATTCCCCAGCCTCGGCAAATCCACTGTCAGTTTGATCCAACCTCGGTATGTTGGCATCCTCTCTTGTCTTGGTAGAAATGACTATATTCATGTATGCATACATATATGCATATAAATGTCATGCAGTGCCACATGATTATGAACTTAATTAATAATAATTACATGTATGATATGTACCTTCAGAGGAGCGTCCCCTGTAGCTGGTCCTTTTATTTGGGAGCTGAGGAGACTCTCCGGTTACCCTTCTGGCATTTGTGGGTGATTGTGATGTTGCCATTGCTCTTGATTTATTATCGGTGGGACGCGACTCCTCGATAGTGGAATACACGTTATCATCTGAGTCCAATGACATCACCGATCCTTCAGAACTTAAACTATTACTGCTAATTGATTCAGATGAAGTTGATCTAGGTCTTTTTTCAGTCCGTGAACTACTTAGTATCGTGCTCATATTGCCAGTTTCTTTCCGTGCTACTAAGGTCGAGATGTACTGCAGTTTCTTGTTCATCTCCTCGCTAACTTCCTTTAAGTCTTTTCGTATCATTTCTTCAACTCGGCTGTATCTTGCCTCATGTGCTACTTCCTGTAATTTCCTCATCTGTTCCATGAATATAGAATGTTGGAGCTTAGTCATTTGCAGCTGCATAACACACTCTAAGTGATTTGCATCTGAAGTGACTGCTGGAGGTGGCTGGGCACTCTCTTCTCGTGTTTTAGGCTTGGCTTTCTTCTTGCACTCTTTTGCATATGACATTACTTCCTTTGCTAAGTCATTTCTGTGGATGTCTTTAAGTATAGCAGCCAACTCTACCAGTTTTGAATATCTTCCTTGCATCTTTAATGACATCAGTACTTCAAAGGGGGGTTGGTCTTCAAGACATGCTGGCAATTCTTGGATTTTCACGAGAGCTCTGCTTTCCTCTTTTTTAACCCTTTGGGAAATTCCAAACAAGAAGGTGTTTTCTGCAATACTCGCAAGATTTGGAGCATTGCTCGGGATCGTTTGCTTTAACGCCATGACTTGGTACTCGGATCGATCGATCGCGGTTGACGTAGGTTTGTCTACTTTTAGGCTGGGGACTGAGTGCGATGCGTCTGCAGATGTAGATTTGTAAGCATGTAGCCGCAATCTGACTGTTTCTTTTTTAGGTCAATTTATATCACCCTCCATACTGTGCGAGCTACAGGTTGTTCCCCTCAAAGATCGCTAGCTCAGCTGTTCCTCTATCGCGGCGGCATTGAGAAGTGGCAAATACCCCTCCATACGTACTCTATCTATTATTAGGCTAATCGGCAAAAAAACCCCACTGACTCAGAGGTCATTTGCATGCCGGATGTTGTTGACGTGATAAATCGAGGTCACGCGCTTGTCCTTTCTGAAGTTCCCTGGGACTCCGTGCATTCACTTGGACCATCTATGCTTGGACAGAATTCATAGCCTGCAGTGGACCAATGGATAGCAAGTTGGAACTATAATATAATTATATCCATGGAACTATGATTATACAGTTTGAGCTTTCATAATCAATCCTATTGATGGATTATTGCATACTAGTTATACCATCAGTTGTATCAAATGTCAGCAATAGGACAGGAATCTGTGGTTACCATGGTATAAAGGTTGTGAGTAGACAAACAACAGTGACAACAGCAAATGTAAAAATAATTTAACATCATGTGCACATATAATAGAAACTTGACACTCAGAGCAACATAATAATTATGTACAAAACAGATCAACACGAATTCAATGCAACTGTATTATTTTCAGTGTTGAGGCTCATGATTATAAAGACATGAAATTGTATGAACATCAATCATGTATGTCTATGGGTCTTGATAGCCATAGTTCAATGAGGTATATGGGTCGCTGTCTGTTATGACATTGTGTATGCACGTGTAATAAAGGGTATGATGATGATCATGTCAAAGTCCATCTGGTTTGAGAATGCCAGTAGAAAAAATCTAATAGCTAACTTTCTTATTATCCAACCGATTTCGAAATTTCAAGCATCATTGGACAGTGCTCATTCTCCCCATTCTTTAATTGATTACTTTTCCAGCTTCCTACACCTTACCAGTCAAAGGTTAAGCTATTTTCTCCCATAAGAAAAGTATTGCTAATTATTTCACCTCTGGCAGCATTTTCAAACCAGATTAAGTTAGAAGTTTAGTCCTAGACCCCGCCTTTCTGCCTATGAAAGGTCAAAGATGTCATAAACTTACCTTCGGCATCCTCATCTCTTTGAAGGTGTTTGTAGTAGTGATGGGTACCTCCTGATTCTACATCACACAGAGAACAACACATGCTTAGATCAACATTACATTCACAAAACATAAACACACATCGTGAGATTGGCTCTACCTAATATAAACTACATGCATACCAGCTTTGCATATTGTCATGCACACATCAAGCCAAGCACGTTTCAAAGTTTAATCTTGAATTAGTTGGCAGGTTGTAGAAAACGTACAATACTATCAAAACGTGTCCTAATTTGATTGTATTGTCCACATAGTGACTGTCTAAACAGGCTGCCAATGAATACAAATTGATAATTCTTAGAAATACTAGTACTTTACACGCTTAACATTGATATAGGTGGCCTCTATCTTAGCCAGGCCTTTATCCCTACTGTCACTTGAAAGGACCCAAAGAAAATCGGCTTGTAAGCTGGGCTACCATGAGCTGAACTATACGACTCAGTATACCTTTCAAAACAGGATCTGTTGTGATAAAGTTCCTTAACTGGCGAAGCTCGTCCAACCCGCTATCACGATGATCCTTCCTTCCTGTCGTAGGGGAATTGTCCTTGCTCAACGGGTGCAGCGTGGTGTAACCATCATCTCTATCAACCGTTGAATCACTCAGTGGAGATACTCTTGTTTCTTGGTGGTGTGAACTGTCCACATAGCCATAGCTAGAGCTCTGAGGTGGCAAGGTAGCAGTTGAACGTCTTCTTGGAGGTGCAGCTGCATGAGTGCGTGTAATTTTAGTCAAAGAGAAAGAATGTTTCCAGTCAGCAGCAGAAATTGATTAGATTGTTGTTTTGAAACTTAATACCCTGCAACAAGTTACTTGTGGGCATAGACATAGATCCATTGAAAATGGATTATAGTTTCTATATATGTAGAAGCTATTATGGGAAGATCATGTACACATGCACTTAACAAATTACACAGTGTGTGTGTGTGTGTGTGTGTGTGTGTGTGTGTGTGTGTGTGTGTGTGTGTGTGTGCATGCGTGCTACCATATACAAGAGGTATCATGTTATTCTAAGAGATTAGTATACAAAAGGTATTATATTATCCTAAAAGATTACTGTTGATCAGGGTGACTTGTTTACCTGGCGGCTTTCTTCTGGGAAGCTTCACGCAGTTATCAGATGAAGCGTTGCTATTCTCCGATTTGTTTACCCCTCCCGAAGAGGCTAATACTTTACCTTCAGATTCATTGTTTACAATACTTGAGTCAATTACAGAAGCCGTGTTTTGTACATGTCCAGCTTCTCTTGTTCTGCTACCTCGCAACACTTGAACCTGATTCGAATCACTCAAAGACATTCCAGAACTCGATGACATAATGATGTTATTTACGTATGCATTTGCTCTTCTTCTGTTGCGACTATCTTGAGGATCGTACGTCCGTGTTGCACCACTACTACCCTGTGAATATTGCACCGACGAGACATCACTATATGATGCTGCTGGTGGTGGGGGAGGAGGAGGACGACCTCTAGTACCATAGGATGAGGGGATGGCGTCAGATGGACGGTTGAAGCCACTCGAGGGGCAACTGAAACTTGGATCCAGATTGTGCAAAGCGCTCACACGAGCTGGATACATCTTCTCGTAATCGTCATCTTCTTCGTTCTCTTCTTTGAGGATATCAGTTGAAGACGAGAGTTTTGATTTGAGGGGGGCATGTTCCGACCTTGCCTTGGGAAGAGGATTTGAAAATCGAAACGTGGGTGCTGGTTGGGGTATTATGGGGAGAGAGTGACGACTCTTTAGTTGAGAAGGGTCGTGTCTTGGAATAGGTTGTGCTGCTGAAGATTGTGATTGAGCTAAGTTGTGCATGTGTGTAGGATTAATGTCAAAAATCAAACACTTTACATGTGAGCATTACAATGCACAAAAACTTGTGGATACACAGCTAAGGCTTTTGTCTACAAACCAAACATGGTCAAAATCCCAATGGTTGCTGAAATGTATAATAAATTTTATTATTATTATAATGTTCTTCCCCATTCACACACTTTTCCCACTGAAAATAGTCAAATTATTTATCTTTCATTTTAGAAAACACACTGCATGGTGTTTACAATAACTATTACAGATTTACAGGTGAACTGTTTTTGTGCTCACATCCGTTGAAACATGTGTATAATGTATGTATGTATCTGCTTTGTTTACGGAAGATGTTCACAAATTTTTACCGAGAATTACACCTAACTGTAAACATACATCTCAAACACCACAACAGAGTCCATGTTCATGATTTCAACAGAGATAAAATTAATGCTTTTTGTAACCTTATTTGGTATAATTAGTAGCAAAATCTGCATGATGCACATGACTGTAACCCACTTCAAAACCTTCCCTCAGCCATTCACTCAGAATAGAATGCTTAAAGATGTTGTTGTCAAAAACTAACTTCTATAGCACAGCTTGAGATTGACAATGACTGCCTTGCACTGTTGATTTCCAGGCTGGGAATAATTGATCATTAACTTGTTTTGTTGGTTTTTGTGTAGAAGTGGCCACAATTTCTCCCACAATCGTACACTGATTTACAAACATACTCTATGGATCTACTTAAGTATGTCAACAAGCGTAATTATCTACATGATGCTGTGTACCATGTCTGTCGTATTATCAGTGTGTGAATTGTGAAGTCATTTGGGGGTGTTTCTTTTTGAGCAGGTAAACGTAAACAGGTATGTGTTTGCATGTAAACAACCAAAATTGGTGATTATGACTTTGAATGCATGGTTACATGCATAATATGGGTGTGTATACACCCCTACCGTCTCAAGTTGGTTTGAGTGGCACACACACGCACACACACACACACACACACACACACACACACACACTTAGAAGCCCATTGTCATGGTGGATCTGAGCTGTGGTCAGAGTTAAGAGCCACAATGTTTGTATAGCGTAAGCAAGGAGGTGGATATAGTAAGCCAAACCCATGAGAAATCTAAACACATGTACAAGAGTTTAGTCACAATCATTAGTAAGAGTGCCACATGCACTATACCAATATTATGTGGTAAAAAATACACTGTTTGGTCATCTTATTATGGTATGTACATACTTGTACAAGACAAGCCAGTGTCCCCCCAAATGTACACCAATACAAACCAATATGACCATGTCCTATAGCTGTATAGCACGCAATAAAGTATTTACTGTGACTCACCACTGTATACAGCATTGCCGTGTATTAGTGGACGACCAAGTGGAGATACTCTATCTGGGGAGTGTGTCTTTTCTCTGAGGTGTGTTCCAGACTGGACTTCCATTCCCAAATCCACCTGTGCTCTCTTTAGCCTTTCTGCAAGTGTAGTGGCTGTTTGACTGGCTTCTCTTATCGCCTGCTCTGCTTTTTGTCTTCTCTCATTTTCATCGGCCATCAAAGCATGTTTTAGCCTTTCAACTTGTTGCATTAGGACTGTTGCCTGTGCCAAGGTGACTTCGTAAGTGGCTCTGAGCTGCAAGTCTTCTTCGGAACTTGCCTCCAATTCATAGCGGTCTGGTGACTTTAAGCGTTTGCTTGAAGCAGAAGATGCCTTCTTGTTTCGTTTCTTGATAAACTCTTTAACGTCTCCCACCAAATCTTGACGTTGGATATCTCTTGCAACATCTACAAGTCCTTCTGGATTGTTGGAACTGAATAAACCATCTGTTTCAAGCTTAGCAAGAACTTCAAGTATTGTTGCATCTTTGTACTGCTCTTTGTACTTGTAGAGTCTGATATAAATGAGCACCTGCTTCTCTTCCTGTGTCAGCTGCTGAGAAAGGCGGTACACAAACCTTCTGAAGGCAACAAACTGTGCATTGGACTCAGTTGACACCGATGCTGCACCATCCATATTTAGCCCGAGTCTTGTCCAGTTCAACTTGAGACTGAATGATCGAAGACTGTGCCCCAATGAATCAAGCTTGGACCAGTTCAAGTTATCACTTATTTGAGCTTCTCTGCAATGATGGCTAATCCAAGTCTTGAGTTACTTGTTCATGGAGCTTCTATAGATTTCTTTTTTGTAGTCTGATTTTGTGATTATTTTCTGCGTTTTCTGTCAACTACTGAAACCTTTCAAGTGTGTTGACAATCAGGATTCGGAATTTCGGATATCCTAGATCCTAGGATTGATTTCCCCACCCAATTTTTTGTCATCCTGGATAAGTGGGATTTCCCCTTCTCAATTGACCGTTCCTAAGCAGGCTCTGCCTGTGACCCGCTAGCCCGTGACATGCATTGTGCGTTTTCAAAATATAGTAGATATACTGAGAAAGTTGAATACGACAATAACCACAAAGTTCCCTGACTTTCTCAGACTCAGTACAGTAGACAGACAAAGCAAGTGGCTGATCATTATTGATATTAAATCTACATAATGATATTAATAGAAAAATTCTAGTAAAAGATGCATTATCACATTAATGCTACCAGTTTCAATCTACCAACGATGATCTCTGTAAAACTAACAACCATTAAAGCATATAACAATTAATCATTTTTTAATAATTCAGTTTTGAACTTATTCTGCATGCTTCATGGTTTCAAGTTCTATAAGGGAATCATTGCACTCCCACCGGCTTCAGTCTGCTACACATCATGATGAAGACACTCAGCACAGCTCCCTGAGACCAACCGCTTGCATATTCCATAGAGCTCTGGCACGATTGGAGAGCTCACATGACCACCTCGTTGATGAGATACTCATTACTGGAATGAGTATTCTAGATTGCCTCTGAAGACTCACAGTTTGAGCAGCTGTGTAGGAGTAAGTAGGAAGAAAAGTGTCCACGTTTTGCCAGTTCGAATTCTCAAAGCGATCTGAAAGGGTTTGAGAACTTGTCAGGAAGTCCATAGATATAGTTGAGTGCTTCATAATCTTTGTTGTTAAGTTGTTCAGAAATATCGAACACTAACTTGAAACCTTGTAATAATGATAGTACTCTCAGTCAGAGAATTAACTTGTATATATCAGATTCTATAGCCGTGCGTTCAGTGTATAGATCTGCTGATTTATTATGATTCAAAATGCATGAGCTTTAAATAATTATTACCTTAAATTTGCATCATCGGAGTACTTTGATCTAGTACTCTTATTAGCTGATGATGTGGTTGGGTCACATTCCATAGTAACTCAATCATATTGAAAACCATAAAACACTGAATACGATGATGTACACTACATGTATACTTGCATCAGCGTCTGCATGACTAATTATAATCATTATAAATTTCGATAGCCATATTTGCATGGGGTTCTATAAACTTTACCAGGCATCCATGCATGGTAAAGTATGGATACAAATAACAGATGAATTTACTCCGTCATGCATGCATGCCTGCATGTCAGTACATGCATGTGGGTGGTGTATAGCTTACGAATTCAAAGATTTATCACTATCCATTCATGGAGGGATATGAATGACTCAATTCATTCAAATCTGAACAGGTTGTTTTGTGAATGAACACTGTCTTGTGGATACATACAAAGAAACAGCTATACAATCAACAATATTATCAAAATGCATACAGGATATGTGGGTAGTCTGAAAACACTGAGATTGCATCACTTGCATGGATGGATGTGGTCACAAGGTTTGATTATATCACTTCATGTAAGGACAAAACGATGAATGTCACTACATGTGGAATCACCATGGCAATTATCATCTGGTACAGACGATAATTATTGCAAGGTAGTCCTGGTCATTGTCAGTTTTGTTTTTTTATACATTTTATAGCATTTTCCAATAACTTAAAGGTATATATCACAGAGGGAAAATATTGTGTTTACAACTGAACATCAAAATCTTTCTATATTTATCCAATAAAAAATTCACTACTAATCACACAAAAACATAAACAGTCTTTGTGCCGTTCATATATATATATATAATAGTACATTGTAAATGTACAATTTTTTCTTATTCTTACATATTGNTAATATCCAATACTGGCTATGGGGTCATCCAGTGATCATTCATGAGTGTGCCATATATACATACACGGGTCTGGGCCTAACCTGTATGACTTATTGTAGTAATGGTGTTTTGTATAGGTAGTAATAGTCATGCACGTGTATAAGTGAAAATATTCAAAATACTTTTTCTTTGAAAGTATTATCATGACATGAAATTAAGTTGAAAGTGATACACATTATTACAAATTTTATTGCTGGGTAGATTGAGTCAATTAAACACTGAATTAATGATCAAAAAGATGAATAAGTGAATACAACGTTGAATAATAGTTGAACAGTTGAACATAGTCCTATAGTACACCATACCATGTGCATTTCTGTACTGATTCTGCTTCATGATCATTATACCCGCTGTCAACCGAGGATAGAAGATCTGCTTCCACTTCACTCTGCTAGGCATCGCGATCAAGAGAATCACAGCTCACCGACATTCTTGAGACCGATCTCATGCCATAAAGCTCGGGCACGATTGGTGAGCTCACGTGACGTCGATGTTGATGAGATACAGGAATGGGTATTCTAGATTGTCTCAGGGGACTCAAAGTCCGAGAAAGTGTAGCTGCTATAGTGAGCATGTGTGTGCATCATTGATGTGGTATGTATAACATAAACTGTATATATACACTGCGATAATGATGGCCTCCTAGAACAATCGTATATTGTTACAACCTTATTACGCATAAATTCTAGCTAATAAGGATAAAATTTAACACACATAATGGATCATGGGGTAAATGAATAGCATGCATCCTAAAAGGATCATGTTACTGCTGATCCTTATTGTAACTCCCCTTTATTATTAGCTACTTACATTTGGAGCAGTTGTGCACACTGCTAGGAATACAGTTCTGACTTTTGCTAGAAAATCTCATCCTAGTTGCTCGAGAACATTTTGAATTAGTTTGAACTTTAGCTGAACTCAAAGCTTGACTTGGCATGCGAGTGCCACATTGTGGTTCTTCAGGTCCATCAATAACTGCCCATGTACTCAAACTATCCACTCCATCATACTCTTTATCATCACGGTGGCTGTTTGTAAACTGAGTGGGTATATTTTGAGCAGATCTTGACTTGCGGCGGCTGAGTACATTTTGTTCACTTGGTGTGGCACTCATTCTATGAGCTGTTGGTACATGTAAGGATTGGGTGAACGAATTAGAATCTGTTACTCCAGAACTAGCACTATGGTAACTTCTTGGGTTGCTGCTGTGCATGGTGCTTTGAACCTGACAATTTGATCCTGTATATCAATAGAATGAACACATTAATTGTACAGTTCAAACTTTAAGGCATAATGTATTTAACCATGTGCATGCATGCAGCATTGTAAAGACTAACCTTGTGCACGTGTGCATGTAGTCATTTCAACTGTCTCCTTTAAAGGTGCAACAATGAATCGATCCATGTCTTGTTCAAGCAAGTAAAGTTGTCTTGCCATTTCCTCACAAAACTTGTTCTTGGTAGAAACTAAAGAAGGAATTGCTTCTTGACCAGATCCAATTGTGGAAAAGTCCTGGTGCTTCTTCTGAAGTACACCTAACTGGTTTCTTAAATCTCTAGCTTTGAGAAAACACAATTGGAGTCTCGCTAGGTCTATGCAGTGTTCAGAATTGCAGCTTGACTGTCCACATAGATGAGGACAAGAGTGTCTGAATGCTTCCACCTTCTCAATGAGATCACTGCGATTAATGTCTTTGAGAACTTGGCTCAGACCATCAATTTTGTAGGAAGAAAAGTGTCCACGTCTTGCCAGTTCTCGAAGTGATCTCAGAGGGTTTGAGAACTTGTCGGGAAGTTCATAGATGTAATTGAGTGCTTCATGATCTCTGTCATTAAGTTGTTCAGAAATATCGAACACCAACTTCTGAAATCTATCCGACATTACTGTAAGATGTTGTAGCTACTAAGTTAAACTTTGTATTAGTATTAGCTTAAATGTGTTGAATTAAAATTAAGCTTTTGCTATTAACTGCATGTTACAACTCAAATTTCTCTGATTTCAACAATGGCTCACTTAAGCTTTTATATACTCGAGCTCATTAAGTCAAACTATTCAACTATAGTTACGTAGTATCCAGATCACATTCCACCTAATCAAAAGGTCATAAAATAATACACTATTATAATACTTGCATCAGATTATAGTTCCATGTGTGATCAACTTTGATAGCCATATATGGGGACTTTACCAGGAAAAACCATATCCATGAGTTCTAGTTTATACAATCAGGAATGCACTCCTGCCACTCTTTCAACATTAAATAGCTGCATGCATGGTGCATCGAGTTACAGTGTCGATCGTATATAACTATAATAACTCTCGATTTGCTCATATAATTATAGTAACCTGTTGATATAAGAATGGGCCAACTATGATTCGACAATGAGTGTGATTTGAAAGCCCTATAGGGTTTGAATCTGAGATAGATTTTAAGGTTTTCTGTCCCATAGTTTCTTCCATGTACTCAAAACATGTAGTCTAAGTTTGTAGGAAGTTTTTACAGTGAAAGTGATTCATTTGTATTGTATACTCACTTATAACTGCATTGTGTTGGTAACATTAGTAGTAACTTCCATGTGAACCATTAACCCTGTGTATCTACATGTACATAGTTTTGTTACAATCAAACATACCAGGCTAATTTGATCTAGAATCTTATGTCAATACTGTACTATATTTAGGATATTTGGGGAGCTACGGTATAGACTGTAGTCCAGAGCGCTGAGGTTGGGCTAATGTAATGTACTAGGCAGGAATCTCCTATGTATGGATGATCCATGGGGTACATTGAGTCAGTTATGAATTGGATTTTTAGCACACAGCTATATATATATATATATATATATACACTGTTAAAACAGGGCTGTAAATAAAGACCATTGCCATTTAAAAACTATACCCCAGGGAGTAAAATTAAACCCTAGGGAGGAAAAAAGGTGTGAAACATCAAAGGTCACCACAGGAACAGCAAGATTTACAGTGAAACCTCCGATAGTGGACCCTCCGAGATAAGGACACTGTATTATAAACCTCTCAACAAAGGACAATTCTTAGTTCCCAAAAATTCCAATTCCCTATTGTAGCAATACAAACAGAACCTCCGAGAAGAGGACAACCTCTCTACAAAGGACAAACAAGCCGAATTTATATTGTCCCCAAAGTGTCCTTTGTTTGGAGGTTTCACTGTATACCCTAGGGTATATATAGTTTTTAAATGTCATGTTTACACCCCTGTTTTAACAGTGTATAATATTATATTATATCAATTATATTAGTATTGACAATTGTAGCTACACTCTTTATCAAATACGTGCAGCATTTTTGTCAGAATGTAGCTTGGCATACTCACCTAGCACATGTGCATGTGCACCATAATTTACAGCAACTGCATGAATACTTGTAAGTTAAGCATATTATAGATAGAGACAATTTGGTACATGGGGATAGAGCCTGCACGAGTCAGTGAGTTTAAGAACTGTGAAATAATTGCATTATACAGTGGGGAAAGTAGTGGGGGATGGGAAATAGTGACCATTTTAGTACAATGTCAAACTGCTTGTGAACTCATGTATACATATACATACCAGTGCACTATAGTCATGTATGTATACGTATTGTGACGCTGTATTCCTGACCACTGACCTTAAAACAGTTCCGGCATGGCTATAATCCTGTGATTGCTGGAGTCACAAGTCTTGTATAAGCCACATTGTACTAATTTCCTTTTTATCTGACTACGTACATGAGCATACATGTTCATTAATTTATGTAGTGAACCATGACCACTTATATAATGTTTAGCAGATGGATGTGACAATGTGTGCACACTTCATTTAACTTTTGACCCTCATTAATTTTTTGGGTTATGAATATTCATTTATATCAGTCATCTTGACTCAGCTGCTAATCAAGTACCAGAAGAGCAACTGTTTTTCTGGAGACCAATCAGTTGTGTGTGGTCCATGTGAGGCTCCCTGATGTCCATACCACCTACCTCAAAGAGATGTCAGTCTCCAAGGCTGCATGTGGACTCCTAGCTCAGTTTTCAGAGGAGAGCTTTTGCTTGGCTTTTGGTTACAATATCTCAGAGTGGGATGCATGCCTTGATGCTTGTGATTTTGAGATTGTTAGCTCATGGGAATGCATGCATATCTATTGACAATCAGTCTAATGTTATTGATAATGTCCATGATTTTGAGATCACGAGTGCTGCAGGACTCTTTTCAGGCACTTATTGCTCACAGCTAGAACTTGCCGTTAATAAGCTTGCATTAAGCCTGATATCACAAGTTAACATTTTGTAGGTTCATGCAGCTGATTTATACTGTTGTGTTCTCTTTCTTTATGTGTGTCTATTTTCCCTTATCGTTTCGTGGCATGTAGAATGACATTATAATAATAAGTGTGTACAAACAAGCTGTGTTTAAATTTGGAGTGAGTTTGGTTTTGCGTGTGTGTGCAGCACATAATTTTTAAAGTTTAACGAGGGCCTGCAAATAGCAGAGCTCGAAAGAGTAAATGGGAAAGAAATACCTGTGGCACTGGAGGGACTCGAACCGCCTACTCCAGTCTGAGTCATTGTTGAACTAGCCACCAGGCCACCCCCAAACACTTGTCCTCTAAATAAATTTATTTATATACGACACTGTACATACATAGATTCTGAAAAGCATGTGTATAATACTGTAAAAAGAAAACCACATGTACACCCTCAGTGTCATAATTCATACATGTACAGTCAAATAGCATTAGTCAAATGAAGCATGCATTATTATACCTGGAACTAACCAAGTCAATCATTTCAAAGAACTTACTCTTATACATAGCAAAACTGGTCTGGGCATGAGCTAATACAGTAAGGAAGCTATACTTAGTTAGCTATAGCAATGCAGGCCTTATGGAGTGTAGAGTGTGAGAAAGGAGGTGGGGGGATAAGGTAATATTATGACAAGACTATAATGGTATTGTAGTATGTTCCTTCCTAGGTAACAATCGCATACATCATATTCAGAACACTTCTTTGGAATAAAAATAATAGTTATTTCAACTCAATACTATAAAACACGCACAGAAGATAAACAAGCAAACTTTTTTTTTAGAAAAAAAAATAATAAAAACACAATAATTATCACCAATATTTTGGGACTAGCAACAATAATTATTAACTCTTTTAGAGCTATATTAAACAGGTTAAATAAAATTAATATTGTAT
>CAXIPT010000007.1:5389784-5415701 GCA_964030475.1 Tethya wilhelma | reverse complement strand
TGTGTGTGTGTGTGTGTGTGTGTGTGTGTGTGTGTGTGTGTGTGTGTGTGTGTGTGTGTGTGTGTGCAATATACATGTATATGCTAAGAGGAACCTATGTACACCTACATGCACAGAAGATCTTATTAACTTTAGAAGTAAATAGCTTGCCTGTCACACTTGGTTTAGGTTTAACTGGTGGGGGTGTTGCTCCAGGACCTGTCACACTTGGTTTGGGCTTAACTGGCGGTGGAGTGGGTTTATTGGTTGATGCTAGCCTTGTCTGCAGGAAGATGGGTGACTTAGATGGTGTCCCTACCTGCAGTTCTCTCACTGAAGGCACGGGTGATGCTGCCATCATTGTTGTACTATGACCTGCTACATGATCTTCTGTACATTGTATGCCAGTCTTTTTCTGTTGTGGCAAGGGTAGTGGATGTTTGGGCTTCTGACCTGGCGATCGTGGTAAACTGTTACGATCCAGCTGTGGTGATTTTAATTGTTTGGATTTCATCTCGATTTCTCTCTGAGTCAGTTGAGGAGTAGTCGCAACTGCACAAGGTTCTTCATTCTCCTCTCCACTGCTTGACGCACTGGAAATGCTTGATGATGGTGACATGTTCCTTGCAGCCTGCTTTTCTGAAACCAACATTTGGGAAATGTGCTCTAGTTTTGTTGTCAACTGTTCGCTATCATATTTTACATCAACCTGCAAGAACCTTTCAATTTGTTTGTATTCTTCATCTTTTGCTGCCTTCCACAACCTTTCAATCTGATCTTTGAGAATACCAAGTTGCAATTTGGTCACATGCAAAAGGCTATCGAATTGTGGAGGTTGAGCACTTCTCTCAGATCCCTGTGTTGTACGCGTGTTTTTCTTCTTTTTTGCCCTTTTGCCAATTTCCTTTGCTAAATCGTTCCTGTTAATGTTTTTGAATATTTTGGCCAATTCTTCCAGCTTTTCGTACTTCCCTTCTATCCTCAACCGTCTTAACACATCAAAGGAATCTGTAGGCTGGTCTATTAGTCTTTCTGGTAGCTGGTAGATATCCACTAGAGCTTTGCTTTCTTTTGTAGACAATTTTTGTGAAAGTTTGTACAAAAAAGCTCTCTCGTTTATTTCTTGCTCCATTTCCATTTGTTCTTGTTCCATTTTTTGTTTTTCCTTGACCATAGCCATGGCTGTCAGACTCAGTTGTAATTCCTTTAGCTCCCCACAATTGTAATGCATGTATAGCAGCTGCTTTAAAAATACAAATTCAAGGCAACTGCACCACCTATGCTACACCAAAATTATTATATGCCAGGCCTGATTATGTTACAGGAAATGTTTTATTTCTTGCTGGATGCTTATCTCCATGCATGGGACTCACCCCGATATACCATATAGGTCACCAGGTCCTCCTCATAATAACCATGCACACAATTGCAATCATTGTCCATTGACGTAATAATATCATACGTACGGTAGTACGTATAGTAGGAATGGGCCGACTGTCCCATAGACACCATACAAAATGTTGGCCACTATAAAAATCTAGTCAAACAAAATTAAACCTTCAAAGTTGTTCAGAGGCTCTTACTGACAGATTACCTACTGTATGCAAGGCCTACAACTCGCAAAAAGTTTCCTCAGCACTCGTAGAGAGCGCTAGTGGGAAGCCACAACAGTGCCATTTTGTTCTCCTAACGTACTTACGTACTTACTTACGTACTTTCTGACTGACTTACTTGAAAAGGATTTCCAGAGAACCAGAATGTGTTGAGCCAACTTTGATAGCACAAAGTAAGTTCTTTTCATGGGTACTACATTCCTTGATACTCGTTTTTATCATAAATAGGCCTAAACAGAAAATAGAAAGCTTTGAAACTTAGTGTATAAATTCATGTACTACAATGCAGCCATCTTTGCAGTTAGAGTTTAAAGGTCATTAATTATCTGTCCACGTGGCATTATTATGCGCATGCACATTAGCCTCCTCCAGTTAATAGTGCATTTATAGCTGCTACTCAAGCTTTTTGTAGGGACTAACCAGTCTCTAATAGTTTCCACACTGTAGTGTTAAAAAAGTGAATGAACAAGTAGTAAAAATTTCAAAAAAATAAGTAGTGTAGGAATGGGCAGTGCGGTAAAAAGCATTGGAACAAGGCATGTCTCAAACTCAATTTCGGCACATGACTACTTCATTTTTTATGCCCAACTCTTGACCGGCAGTCCAGGTAGAGTTGCCTATCTTGTTATGGTGTACTCCACTGCTTAGCCAACCGATAACCAATGCAACAATATAAGCTATGGTATAATATATACTACAGTAGTACAGATCTTTGAATTTATGACACTGAGGATCCATATTAGGAATCAATAACAAAAATGAAGTAGTCATGTGCCGAAATTGAGTTTGAGACATGCCTTGTTCCAATGCTTTTTACCGCACTGCCCATTCCTACACTACTTATTTTTTTGAAATTTTTACTACTTGTTATTATAATGGTATTAACGATTCATGTTTTTGTGATATCAATTGCGGAAACAGTAGCAATGCCATGATTGATTGTAAACAATTATAATTCTGACATACCACTGCATGCAAACTGTTTAGCTTGGTGTTATTATCAAATTATTTTTAAAATCATATATATACAGTGTTGCTACATGACATTGTATACACATGGTATTATAATAAACCAAACTTATTAATATCCAATGAGCTATATAGTATAGAGTTTATTGTGGCTTCTGTTTCAGCTGTGTCGATTCTTTTACTAGTTGGCTGGTGGCTATTGACCTTGCATTGACGTATATAGGTTCATCTGAATGATCACGAGCTAGAACATCTCTAGGGTCAGAATATGTAGCTTCTGTAGACATGTAGATAGGCAGTAATTATTGCTGTTTTGGGTTAAACTATACACGCATGCATGCAATGCCATGTGTCATGAAATATATATACGTACCTTCTACAGACTCCCTTTCTTGATGAGCTTTTATGTAGTAGCCAACATCTCCCATGGTGTTCCTTTCAAGGGACATAATATATCCTTCAGTTTCTGGAGATGATGACAGAACTGCCAATTTCACTGTTTCTGGCTCCTCTTTGAGGAATTCACCAGCCTCAGCAAATCCACTGTCATGATCCAACTTTGGTATGTTGGCATCCTCTCTTGTCTTGGTAGAAATGACTATTATAATAAAAAATATGTATATGAGTATATATTTATATAACATCATGTAATCATTATGAATGTACATGCAGCTACTTGTGTGACAATATGATATACCTTTAGAACGTTCCCTAAAGCTGGTTCTTTTGTTTGGTTGAGGAGACTCCCTGGTTACCCTTCTGGCATTCATGGGTGATTGTGATATTGCCATTACTCTTGATTTATTATCGGTCAGACGTGATGCTTCAATAGTGGAATACAGGTTATCATCTGAGTCCAATGAAGTCACTGATCCTTCAAAACTTAAACTATTACTGCTTATTGATTCAGATGAAGATGATCTAGGTCTAGTTTCAGTCTGTGAACTACTTTTTGCCATGCTCAGATTGCCAGTTTCCTTCCGTGCTACTAATTTTGAGATGTATTGCAATTTCATATTCATTTCGTCACTAAGTTCCTTTAAGTCTTTTCGTACCATTTCTTCAACTCGGCTGTATTTTGCCTCGTGTGCTACCTCCTCTAACTTCCTTGCCTGATCCATGAAAATAGAATGTTGGAGCTTGGTCATTTGGAGCTGCATAACACACTCGAAGTGATTAGCATCTGAAGTGGCTGCTGGAGGTGGTTGAGTGCTCTCTTTCTGTGTTTTCCTGGCTTTCTTCTTGCACTCTTTTGCGTATGCCAGGACTTCCTTTTCTAAATCAATTCTATGAATTGCTTTGAGTATGGCGGCCAATTCCTCCAATTTTGAGTACCTACCTTGGATCTTTAATTGCTTCAGCACATCAAATGGGGTTTGGTCTTCAAGCCTTGCTGGCAATTCTTGTATTTTTACAAGAGCTCTGCTTTGATCTATTGTAATTGTTTGGGAAAGTTCAAACAAGAATTTGTTTTCTGCAATACTTGCAGCATTACTTGAAGCATTGCTCATGTTCACTTTGCAGCTGGCAATCAAACTTCGTCTGGAAAATTTGTTGTTTTTACTGGAGGGGGTAGTTGTCCGCTCACTTGGTGCTGTACTTCTGCGTGTTACCAACTTTTTATGGTTGTACATAGCCTTCATTGTATTGAATACCTGCACCACATAATAATTGCACAAATTATTATAATGCATAGGGTGTGAAAAGGCATTTATTTTAAGCATACAACATGGAACACATAAATGAATATACTAACATGATGCAAAAGAGTATTAAAATATTATGTCGAGAAGCCTTACCTTTTCACGTTCATTGTCAGATAATACTATTTGTTGCTCCATTGTTAAAGACTTAGACCATTTCATTTCTCCACAAGAGAGGCGAACAACTTTCTCATTTTCAAGCATCTCGTTCTGGTCACTGGTCAACAAACTCTTGGATATAGAATCAGCTATTTCCTCTGGTATCATCAGAGTGAGCATAATACAACCTTCATTTACATCAGCCAAGTAGAGATTCTTTCTGTCAATCCTCAGAATAGTTGCAAATTCTCTGCAGAGACGATCCAACTCTCCTATGGATATTGATTCCCACTCTCGATCAATTTTGATGACCAATTTTTTGCATCCAGACATTCCAGTCTTGGAGCCAAGCTCCACGTGGGTCATTCCTTGTGGGAGTCGGTGTTTTGCAAACTTTAAAAAATGCTGCTCATACTTTACTAAACATTCACTGTCATCTTTTCTTCCAAAATCTTCAATCAACTTCTTGATGATTGTAAAATTAAACCACGAACATCCCTGTCTTGTAACTACACTCAGGAGTTGTGGCATATTTGTAGCTTTTTCCATTTTGTCAGCAATTTTTTCAAGCATTGGAAAGGTGTTACCTAGATAGAGAGTTACATCATCTTTGTCTGTGTGTTGTTCTCTCAAACTTGTACTAATTTTGAGGACAAGCTTAGCAAAATGTGCACGGAGATCAACTGTTTCTTGCTCAAATGTAGTTTCAGTCAGAGAATCATGGTTTGCTCCATTAGGTGTTGCAAGTCTTTCACTTGCTATTTCAGATGCTGTTTTTCCTCCAGCATATTTGGTAAGTATGGGTAGGCGTTTGGTGTAATTTGGACGAGGGCAGCCTTNTGTGTGTGTGTGTGTGTGTGTGTGTGTGTGTGTGTGTGTGTGTGTGTGTGTGTGTGTGTGNAGTGCAAAGCATACATGATGTAGCTGATAACTCACTGAGATAACTGTCTTGCAGTAAGGATATGAGTTCCAAGCCTCTTCGTGAATTTCCAAGGAGCCTTTTGGAGCTAACATACGAATAACCCTAGGTACCTTGCTGTGAACAGAAAAAAAATTTTCATTTGAAACAAACGATACAACTGTTTCTTGAAAATCAAGAAATTTAAGTACAAAACTATAAAAAGCAGGGAGCTTCACCAGAATGGTGGGCATTATATGGAATAGGAATGCAGGCCAATTATCTATGGTTTTCTGTAGTTTGGACATGTCGACAAACACTTGTATCTACCTACTATAAAGTGACCTAAAAATTTGGCAAACATTGCAAAATAGCAACCATTTTAGGATCGGACAGGATATAGACTATACCATGTGGTTTATGTATATTTGTATGGGGTAACAGTGTATCTGTCGTCCAATAATTACCGTGGACAACGGAATCAGGAACACACCCAATTAGTCTCTGCACAACGGAGGAGCTGACCCGCAATTAGGCACTATGCAGACAGCTGTGACAAGTGTGCATTAATTAGAAAGCACTCTGGCCATAATGCCAATCAAGTACATAGTGACTGCCTGATGCATACACCTCACACATCCCGTCATTGAATCATAAAAACTACGGAGCATAATATTCCATATTTTCATGAAAGTTCATGAAAACCAGCAGTCTTTGCTAGCCTCATTAATTCCCATGTTTAGTTTAATTGAACTCTAAATGCTAGCAGCAGTAGTTCAGATTCACTGTAGCTCCAGAGGTCGAAGGTCATGTCTACTCTTGTGTGTATCCCTACGTCACTTACAGGATATTTCGGACTAGGCACTCCCTTCCTTATTGTGTGTGTAAGGTCAAAGGGGAGAGCCTGGGAACAGGGCTAGTCTTTGCTGGTTAGAACTAATTTTCATGGCAAAACATTCATAAATTACGATTGATCTCTAAATAATGCCCATCTCTACATAAGCGGACAAATTATTGCGTCATGAAATTTTGGCACTAGACATAGGTGTATATGAATGTTACAGTATAACCATGTACCTTGCTAAATGGTAGATCTTGTGTGTGTACTGTCCAGATTTACCGTCCTCCTCAAACGGTTCATTCTTTATAATCTCCACTCCCTCTCCGCCTCCAGTCTCATTCTCACTGGCTTTAGCAACAGAGTAGAGTTGACCGATTTGAAACTAAAACACAGAGGGTGTGTGTGTGTGTGAGAGAGAGAGATAGAAATAGAGAGAGAGAGAGAGAGAGAGAGAGAGAGAGAGAGAGAGAGAGAGAGAGAGAGACACACACAGAATCCAGAGTACATGAAAGATGGCTTTCACATCACCATTACAACGATCCACGTGGCCAATGATCTTGGAAAACAGGAGAATGTGAGACAACAATAACAATTTACTAGTAATGCACCTGGAAGTGGTTTTTGATAACTCTATTTAATGCCCACCAATACAGATACACGAGTTGCCACCAGATAAGCTAAAGAAGAGAGATGTAATTCATGTTGATATCGTCAACGACGCAGTCAGTAGCTCGGTAGGTTTCTTTATCTATGTACATGTACATGTATCATATCCCCCCTTCCTTCGATATTATCTGAGAGGAAGGAGGACCTAGTTATCTGGACCTCATTTAGCCAGAGCCTCGATTATCCGGATTGAGCTGGAAGGCCAATATTCGGTTAATTAGAACAAAATTTTATAGACTCTGCTCACTTTGCAAGCTTGACGCTTGCACGTGTCAGCCAAAATTTGAGTGATTCAAGTCTAAAGGAAGAAAAATACAATGCGATCTACCAGCGTTGTGACATGCTAAATAGTAAGAAAAACTATCGTGGCTACTGCTAGTGCTGCTAGAACCAGTTTAAATTCATCATTTCGATTATCCGGACTTTTCGCTTCTCTGGCAGGCTTCTGGTGCAAAGATGTCCGGATAACCAAGGTTCTATTGTAGTACTCAGAGGAGGTCTGATATCCATGGGCCCGTGCAGGCTAACTACAAATAAGATCACGTGATATTGTTCTCTGGTTGCATAGTTCACTTTTCCTCCACTTTTGTGCCTTGGAAAAGTAAGGAAACTTTTATCTCTTCTATTATTTTATCAAAATATAACTGCTTAAAGTCGTGATAAATCGTACAAAGCACCTCAAATCAACATCAGGAAACAAAATCACATAACCTGTTTACTTTTGTAATGGCTGATATTGGCCAGTGGATGTCAGACTTTCTCTGGTTAGTGCTAACAATGTGCCATCCTCTCTCTTAGGACTACAATGAAGAGTGGGACCCTAAAAAGTTTCTCTCCAAAAAGACGGGAAGAGGTCAGCTCACTGCTGATTGGAAGGAGAAGGCTGGTCCCGACACCTACCCAATGATGTGTTGCTACAAGCTGGTGGAGTGTGAGTTCAAGTGGTGGGGCTTGCAGGGCACTGTCGAGAGCCGGATACAAAAGGTTTATATAGGACAATAAAAAGTTGACATTTCCGTGATGCAAATACAGTGAAACCTCCGAACAAAGGACACTTTGGGGACAACATAAATTTGGCTTGTTTGTCCTCTCCTGAGCTGAGAGGTTCTATTTGTATTGCTACAATAGGGAATTGGGGAACTAAGAATCGTCCTTTGTTGAGAGGTTTGTAATACAGTGTCCCTATCTCAGAGGATCCACTATCGGAGGTTCTACTGTATGTATTGTCGTATATTGTACATGAAAATTCAAACTGTCTAATGTTTTAATGTTTACAAAATTAATGATCGCACATCTAAAGGAACCTTTCCACTATACATATGATACCTGTACAGGATGTTTTGTGAAAGAATAATTTCATGTTGTAGCTCCTGACTTGAACTTCCTTTGAGGAAATGAGGTTTTTAGTGAAAGTTTATTCTTGGTTGTGTTTCATGCATGAATTTTTAACTGTCAACTATTTTTACAATGAAATACCCTTTGAAGCAGATCATACTTCCCTAGTGGCGGATGTAGGGGTGGGGGGTGATCCAATCAAGGTACAGTATCTAGGGGATCCCCCTTATCAGCTGAGATCATAACCTGTACAGATGGAAGAGTAGCACCAAGGATCCCCCCTTTCAATTCAAAATAAGAACCCCCCTTCCTTACAAAATCCTAGATCTGCCACTGATTCCTATTATACGAGAATTTTTACTACTTGTTATAAATATGATGTTCGGGTTCACCTTATGTCCATTCCCCCCCCCCTCTCCACACACGCATGGTATTAGGTATATCCTCGATTGTTCCGCAACTTCCATCGTCAAGTGTTCTGTTGGATCGACGATTGGTATGGAAAGACAATGGAAGATATCCGAGCGCTAGAAGAAAAGACCAAACACGAACTCGACAAGGTAAGACACACTTTGAAATTTGTCAGTTACTGATACTTTAAATGTTTGTTGTTGTTGTACAGTCAAGTTATTAGGTGCATGTCAGTCATGTACAGTTAGGTTATTAGGTGCACTTTGCCGTTTTGGCGCACATTTGATCGCTATTAGGTCTATAGTTGTGGTTTTCTTTCTTTTGCTAAATATAACTATTAATAGTAATAACATGAAGTTCACTTAAAGAACTCTCCTCAGGTAGAGCGTGCTTGAGAAGTGCCAGATCTTAGTGAGTGTCGATCCTACTCTGCCTTAGAGCTACACATATTTTAAAGTAAATTTTCATGGAGTGGCAATGACTAATCTTCCATGATGTCGTATCATATGGGCTTATTCCCAGGCTCCTTCTTTGCAAATATTTTCTTTGAGACTCCTTTTTTCAATTAGTGAGGGAAGAGCCGAACGAGGCTAGCCGTGCAGTCTATACGTGGCAGTCTATACGTCAGTGTTTACTTGGTCTCTGGGTGGCCATATGGATGCATGGTCAGCCTGTTTGCGTGAATGTGTAAGCCTTGATATAACTATATTAATTATACCGTTTTATGGCATCAAAGACTCTACAGGCACAGTGAAATTCCAACTTCAAAGAGGGTACGTATTCGTTAGTTCTTTGTGTTATATTTTCCAAGAAAGCTATGTAGGTGGTTTGCTAGTGGCAAAGGGGGTTGAAGCATGAAAAATTTTTGCCATTTTCTAATGCTAAGTATGCGTGGTTAGATCATGTGTAGCTTGTGTACAGCTAATAAGGACTTTGGAGACTTTGGGGGGATTTCCCAGTTTGGAGCCACTTGTGTGCTAAAATAGAGTTGCATCCTAGTAGTGTGTATTTATTTGCCAGGAATGTTTGAAGTCACTTCAGGTGGCAGTGACCTCTGGTGCTCAGTTAGTCAGCATAATGTGTATATCATCTCATGACTCCTGTTGAGGATTGAAGTTGATTGTTTCCATGGTTTTAGGAGAGGATGTCTGTAGAATGGCATGTTGAGTTGGTGGCAGGAAGCTTCTAATGTGGTTTTAGAGTTATTCTCCTTTTGGTCTCATGGGATATGCATATGGGGGTGTTATATAGGATGCTTCTCATGTGCAATGATTACTAGCAGAGCAGGTGCACGACCTAGACGATCAAACCACGGCTAATTGCAGATGGTTTCCAGTTCTGAAATTTGCATGCATAATTGTTGAGTTTAGTTCTCTTTCTTGTTATAGCTTACATGTATGTAGTTAGGGAAATGTAGCTAAGCATCTTAGATGTAACTACACGAGACCTGGACATATGCATGCATGATATCATGCAAGGTTTTCCAATTTAACTTGTAGCCAAAGATGTCTTTGAACTCTTCTGTGACAGTGTGTTTTTAGTCTGAGAGTACATGGCCTCAGTCTGACTGTATTTTCATTGTGCTTGAATTTATAGTTTTGGATTACATAAGAAAGGATGTACTGTATACACAGTATTTGCCAAATAAGCTGGTGACCTTTCTAATGCATGCAGTGGTTCATCTCTCTCTCCCTCTCTCTCTCTCTCTCTCTCTCTCTCTCTCTCTCTCTCTCTCTGCAGCAAAGAGCTCAAGGTGAAGTCAGGGGGACTAGTGAACAGTGATTATTAACTCTTTTAGAGCTAAATTAATACCTGTAACAAAGAGGTTAAGATTATAATAAATTATTGTACGTCTACCACAGTACTAGTAAAATTTTATGGGCTTTTTTTTTTGTAAAAAGAACAGTGTTTTATTTGATGTGTACTTGCACATGAATGTGTCCGCAAAAGAATTGACTCCTACAATTGTTAACAGTTACTATTGCTTCCATGTATGTGTGTATGTGTTTGTGTTTTTGTTTTGTTGTCTAATAAGTTTTGAGTTGATATTATTTATTTAAAACAAGAAAATTAATGTCGATATCAATTATTATCAATTATTATTATTATTATATACTGGCTTAGCTTGACCAGCTATATGACTATATGTAGGTGTGGCCCACTCTCTGCAGCTGGTTTTGAATATATGTGCATGTGTGTGTGTGCGTGCATGTGTGTGTGTGTGTGTGTGTGTGTGTGTGTGTGTGTGTGTATGCATGCGTGCGTGTGTGTGAATGTGTTCAAATTTGCAATTGGATATATCCTAGCTTGTTTATAAGAGGAATGAATGCACGTGATTGTGCAGTACAAATACTTGACATAGCAAGACTAATCTAGTTCACTACAATGCATTCATGACATGTTCTGTTGCAGAGGAGGGAGGATATGCTTGACCTTTTGGTAATGAGATCACTAATTAGAAATTTGAGAGGGGGCATACAGGAAGATTTTAAGCATGATATTCAAACTCAGCACCCTTACTTCAGTTAAAGGTCACTCTGTTTTTTTTCCATTTGGGCTCTCAGCAAGGAATAATGCAAGCATGCCAAGAAGTTAATTAACATTCCATTAGCATTCCATAGTCCTGTAGCGGGAAAACAAAGGCTTTGCAGATGAAAAAAAGAGAGACGTCCCCCCTAAATCAATGGTGCTAAGTTCAGAAAAAGCTTGTAACAACACATCCTCATATCGTGCAGGAGCTAAAGTGGATATAAAATTATTATAAACATCCTGTATGTATTATAATTATAAACCTTTTGTATCCGGCTCTCAACAGTGCCCTGCAAGCTCCACCACTTGAACTCACACTCCACCAGCTTGTAGCAACACATCACTGGGTAGGTGTCGGGACCAGCCTTCTCCTTCCAATCAGCAGTGAGCTGACCTCTTCCCGTCTTTTTGGAGAGAAAGGTCCCACTCTTCATTGTAGTCCTAAGAATGAGAGTGGCACATCAATGGTACTAACCACCTCATTCCCAGGCTCGATAGATTACATTAATGTACTACAGCATCGCATATATACAAGTTATGAATCTCATTAAGAACTGTGTGGCCTGTATTACGCCAGTAGTAACTACACCAGAAGAGGTACAACACACGTCAAAAGTTTTGAATTGACACTCCTGTGTTATACCTTCTCCCCTTCTATTATGTCCTGGTTTTCCCCACATTCTATTGGCCACAAGATTGCAAATTGTAATTGCTATTGATTGAGGGGGCTGGTTTACTTCCTGTGAGTTAACAGTCTGCAAATTATACTCAAGACTTACTGACTCAACACCGTGACCCCTAGTTACTAGTAGTTAGAATAAACTTTCCCTCAAACTTCATTTCCCTGAGTACTACATGCATGCGTTTAAAACTGTAGAATTTTTGCATACTGAATTTAGGTAAAAACAAAAAACCGTCGAGTTTAAATTTGACTATTTGTGCATGCATCTAGTACACATACATGGGGTGGGTAAAACTGGCAGATTTAGACTTGGACTAAATCTGTTTACATTTTGTTATACGTTCCATAAGTGTCTGCATACCATAAAGCCGAAAAGGTTTTAATTGGATGGTTTGAAGTCAGCATGCATGCATATGTGCATGCAGCAGAAACTGTATTTGTTGTAATGAATGATGAAATGGAAAGTATTTTCTAACTGCTAAAGATTAAATTTGTTATATGTTCCATAAGGGTTTGCATACCATAAAGCCGAAAAGGTTTTAATTGGATGGTTTGAAGTCAGCATGCATGCATATGTGCATGCAGCAGAAACTGTATTTGTTTGTTATGAATGATGAAATGGTATAACTGCTAAAGATAGCTAGTTCGTAGGTTGTGTACAACTAATAAGGAGTAGGAGTCTTTGGGGATTCCCCAGTTACAGCTGTGCCAAACATGTTGGGTACCGAGTGCATCATGTAGTCACCCATGAAGTCATTTCAAGTGATTTGTGATGTGACTGTTAAGTCACTCATGCAAACCTGTGCTGTGCTGTTAAAATATCCATCCCTTTTTGTGACTTTTAGGAAGCCAAGTTGAAGATTAAAATAGCTTGTTGCTATGGATATGGGACAGGATGCCTAAAGAATGGCATGTAAGGTTAGGTATTAGTCATTGTGGTATTGTTTCCTTTTAGAGTCTTGGGATGTAGTGGGCGTGGAAAAGGATGTTTTTGGGGGGTCTCNTATACTGACTCAGAAAACAAGTGCAAGATATTATGATTTATGTGTAATACTGTCTTGTTTTATAAACAGGTGGTGAATATCAGGAACAAAGTTTTGCATTACAGTGATTCTATGAACTGTGAGAGTGCAGTCCGAGTAATTCCCTACATCATGTATGTTGACATGATATAATATATACTTGTACACATAATCATATACTTATTGTTTAAGTATGCTACGCTATGCACGTATGCATGCAATGGTATAATATGCATGGGACCTATAATACATGCACTTTGTGGTTAATAGATGTAAGCATAAATTTCCAGAGCATTTGGTACTGAGCGTCATAAAGTGGAAGTGGGACGGCCAATTGACTGGACTAATTGGAGAATACAGCTGTGTACAGTAAGCATTAAAGCACTAATAATGACATATGCATGCTTACTTGTCGATGCTCAATATAATACAGAACTTTCCCAAGCAACAAAATTTATACGATTGTGGAGTTTTCTCTCTGAAGGTTAACTGATTAGTGTTATACTGACATGCAATGATGTATGTCTTCTCAAATAATAATGATTGAAGTATGAATATATATATCTCTATTGATGGCTAAATCGTGCATGATATCATTTTTGTACAATGTCAGGCTGCAGAACATCTTGTACTAAATATACAACCTGAATATTCTCAGGTATTAATAATACTAAACATGTATAGTATGTACATGCATGTATTGATACGAATTTATGCAGTTGTCACTGTGCTATGAAATAGTATGCATTTACATACACATGCAAACACATTTATAGAAAGATATCCCAAGAATAAGGCTTGAAATTATGTACGAATTGATACATGGACAAATACTGTGAGTAAATTACAATATTGTAACTCATTATTAATGTTTATTGATGATTAATTTTTTGCTGATAACACAATTCATTCTTACCAATTCAACTACATGCATGCATTATACAGACCTCTAGTTTCGGAAAGAATGGATCCGAGTTTAAATGGAGCCATCCAGGCTAGTACTCGACAGCCTTGCATACAAAAACCAGGTGAGAGAACAGAACATACCTGCCGATCATGCCTGCATAAGTGTTCATTTGATTACATGACCGATAACAATATATTATATAGATGTAGTTGTCATTGAAGACGATAATGAAGCTTCGACTGTACATCATCATTTACCTGGTGGGGATGCAGATGCAACGATATTCATTTTTTAAATAAAAAGTATTTAATTCATTTAAACAACCAAACAATTGTTACAGATATCGTCATTGTTGAGGATCAGAATGCAAGCTTATTGCAGCAGAAAGAAAAGGAATGTGCACAAAGAGCAGGTTGAATAATGTACACACCTTGTCAATTGCATGTAAACATCATTATATGCATGTACTTCATATAGTCGAAGGACTCACAACCATACAGCAGTACTATATAATAGTATATATGATTATATAATCCCAAATAAAACGTACGTGGTAAATTTGTCTGAAAAGTCCCAATATTAATTTCTTCACCATCACCAAAGTTATTCAAAAGTAAAACATACTGCATGAACAATATATACAGTTCTTGAAATGAGCCTGAGTATATACGTGAAATTAAATAGAGTACCTATGAATAAATTTATGAGTACAACTTGTACAAACCTCAATTTTGTTCGGGTATATCTAAACTTGTTAGACACTGTTTAGTCTGTTTTTATGTGCTTTAGAACCTCAGGCTACTCATAGAACCCTTGCTGCGCTTGGGATTCTATATAGCAGCCTTCGGGTTATAAAACACGTGCAATCCTCCAAAACAGTGTCTAACTATAATTTAAGGGCGTAAATTCAGTGATTAGTGGGTTATGGTTTTTTAATAATATCATTACAGAATTCAATGATGTGAAAGCAGACACCCAAGGCACAGAATGTACAACTGGCAATAAATTAGACACTGCCAATCCGTGCGTATTGATCAAGAAACAAAAGGAACCAAAACAACAAAGTAGTGATGGTAAACACACAATTGATCAATCTAAATATGTGATTGTGGAAGGAAAGGATGAAAAACAACACACCCAAGACAATATTCTAACAAAACAGAAAGTATCTTGTGTAGGAAATCATCCCTATTGGGTTGATGATCACCAACAAGTTAGAGAGAGTGGTGCGAACACAACCCTGTCAGACCGTATTGAAACAGGGAAAGTTGGTCATTTGTTTGAACGTCAATGCTCTGATAAAACTAGAAACAATTATTTAAGAGACATAAGCATTTCGGCTGTGTGTTATAACAGTAGCAAATCTGTCACAAGTATTCAAACACATGCCAACAAAGAAAATACTAGATTATCCAATGATCAGGTCTACAGAAGGGATGAACAATCAGCAGATAAATCAAATCATAAACTACAACTTCAACAAGATAAATCTAGGCTTAATTTGTCACTTAGACTAAATTCAAGTAGCCGGACAAGGAAATCAAATGATGTACTCAAGAGAAAGGTCCTTAGTCCTATCCAAGACACCATACCAGCTAGTTCAGATATTTCAATACTTCAATGTCCTGAATGTGGGAAAAAATACAAACATCGTGCCAGTTTACACAAACACCGAAAGAATGATCATCAATTTGAATCAGGTGGCAATATTAAGTGTTTGGAACAAGGATGCACATTTACGTGCCGCTTTATTACTCAACTTCGCCAACATCTAAGCTCTCTTCATAATATTAACATGGAAACTGAATCACTTATGTTCTCATCTGTTGAAGGTATGTTAAATAACTACACATTGTCAATTGCGGGGCTAAAATTTGTGTATACATATCTTTTGATAACTATTATAATCATAATATTATTATAATTATAATTTTTTCTGCATATAGAATTCGATACTTGGAAGGTAGACTTTGAAAAAAGAACATGTTCATGGTTCATTAGAGGGACTGGACATAAAGTAGTTCATGATACCAAACTATCGTACTACTACTGTAACAGAAGCGGACACTTTGCTTCAAAAGGTGTAGGCAAACGTTCCATAAAATCTCAAGGCAGTTCAAAAATTAATGCACACTGTACAGCAGGGTTACAAGTACAGTACAATGAAAACAACAAAATTAAAGTAGATTTAGTTAAAACTCATTATGGGCATTCTTGTGCTTTAGGACACATTCGAATCCCAAACAATGACAGGCTAGCAATTGCTGGTTTACTTGCTCAGGGAGTTAGTTTGGATAATATACTTGACAAAATTAGAGACAGTGTAGCATCGCAGTTACACAGATTGCATCTTTTAACAAAAAAGGATATTCATAACATCGAGAGATCATTCAGCATACGACAGGAACAGAGACATGCAGATGATGCCACGAGTGTCCATGCTTGGGTGGAAGAAATGAAATCTCGAGGAGACAGCAATCCTGTATTGTTCTATAAACAACAGGGTACAACAACCGCAGACATTGGAGTCAATAATGGTCTCTGTAGTAATGACTTCGCACTTGTTATTCAAACACCATTACAAGCTGAAGTATTGCAGCAGTGCGGCAATAACAAAGTGGTATGTGTGGATGCCACTCATGGGACAAATAGCTACAACTTTCAGTTGATTAGTGTGCTTGTGGTGGATGAGTATGGGGAGGGGTTTCCAGGAGGTTGGTGCATATCTAACCGAGAAGATGGAATACTTCTACAAAATTTCTTTTACCACTTAAAGCAACGCACTGGTCAAATATCACCAACGTGGTTTATGAGTGACATGGCCGAGCAATATTACACATCATGGATTGCAACATTTGGTGGAAACCCCAAAAAGCTTCTATGTACATGGCATGTTGACAGGGCTTGGCGAAACAATATTTCTTACATTAAAGAACCCAAACTCCAGACTCAGGTGTATCACACATTGCGAGTACTTATGGAAGAAATGAATGTTGATAAGTTTGAGCTGCTATTGGACGGAACGTTAAAGACATGGAGAGAGGAGAACACACTGAAGCAGTTTAATACTTACTTTATTCAGTACTATGTTAATAGAAAGAAAGAATGGGCAGGGTGTTACAGACAAAATGCAGGTATCAACACAAACATGTACGCTGAATCATTTCACAGAGTACTTAAGCACATATATCTCAAAGGTCGAGTCAACAAAAGGATGGATTCATGTATTCATGTACTCCTGCAGTATGCGAAAGACAAAGCATTTGATAGAATCATGAAGCATGAAAAGGGAAAGTCAACAAAAAGAAGTACAGCAATAGTCAAACGTCACAGACTAAGCTTGGTGCTAAGCACATCCCAGGTATCACAGTTGAATACAAATGAATGGAGTGTAAAATCAAATAGTCAACCAGACAAGGTATATATTGTACAGAAACAACAAGCCCCATGTAATGACAGTACTTGCAAGCTGAGATGTGAACCTTGCTCAATATGTGTACACACATTTACATGTACCTGTCCAGACTCATTGTTACATGGTACAATTTGTAAGCATGTCCACTTAGTGACACGCTATCTGAAACCATCGACCCACCAAAATACAACTTTTAGTACAAATATTGCTGATCATTTTTCATTGTTTCAATCAGTGCAAAACCCTTCAATCATTGGTGGACATTTGGCTATCAAGGATAGAATGTTGTACAAACTTTCAACTGTAGCTGCTGATATTCACTCTATCAATGATATGGATTCTCTCTTAAGTATCGAGAAGCACATCGATTCATGTATCAGCTTAATAAAGGTGTCAAAGCATGCAAAGTCAACGGCTACCAGTGGTGAACCATCAAACAAACAAATTCAACGTCAACGTCCTTTTTACTCAACCAAACGTAAGAGAAAAACAGCTAGGGTCAGACTTTGTAAACCTTCAATACAACAGAAGAAGGATATTGAGACCTGGATGTTGACTAAAAAGCATGCCAACATAGCCATCTCACAGTCTTGCCTCAGTAAGTACTTGTAAAAATATTAGGAAAAGTAACAGCTTAATTAAAGGTAATATTTTTAACCATAAAATTATACCACTATACTTGCACACATTTCAGGCACATTATCACTTCTGTGTTCACAAGAGGCAGTATTTGAACTGGTTAAGACTGGCACATTAATTGATACAAATGGTGTCCTAAACGATGTTGAACTGAACAATGCTCCAATAGAAATCTTAGATGTTACTTCTGAAGATTTGACAAGTGCATCTAAGTATTTCACATCTGAAGCAAACAAGACTATTACCACGGCAGGTATATCATAGGCATGTTAGGCTTTAGTGAAAATTTACAGTAATGAATTATACTCTCAAATGGCTGTAGGGCTGGTACTATAGAAACCACTCATCAATATTAAATTTTGCTATAATAATGTACTGTTACGCTATACATATATTATACTACATTTTCACACTTACCACCAACACTGCAGTTCATAAAGTGCGGACATCATGGCTGTGTACCACATGTGGCTCCTGCAACAGTAGACAAAATATGATTGCTTGTGACATGTGTGACCACTGGTTCCATTGGTAAATATCTATCATTGCATGACTACTAGTATTTGCATCTGTATACAATGATTGACCCGATTCGGGCATGGCTCCTTGCAGGGAATGTGCCAAAGTTTCACAAGAACCCCAAGAAGATGACACATGGTTCTGCTTCAATTGTACTAAACTACAGCGCACCAATGTATAGACACAGAGTTATTTAATACTTAAATACTTTTTTAACTTACCATGCTGAATAGCTGGTTGAATCATGCCAACTTCACGTGACAAAAGGTTAAAGTGCGTTTAATTGGCAACGTTCCTGTGGCAACATTCCTATGATGCAACGTTCCTGTCTCTAGTCGCTTTCCTGCTCAGCTGTTGAGAATGCCTATGAGAGAAATGTGAAGGATGTACTTGCATGTATTCAGAGCTGTATACAGTCTTTCGATACTCACCTCTTAAAGAATGTCTCCAGCATTGGTGTGTGTGGACAAATGCATGGATGCGTCCTTTGGAAAAGTGACGTGACTTTGTCTTCGCTTCTCAGCACGCCACCAGACTCTTCTCCCGATGAAGAACAATTCAGTCCCTTCATCACGTGGCAAGATGGTCGCTGTGGAACTGACTTTTTATCCTCTCTACCGAAAACGGAACAATCTATTAAGATAAGTACTGGCTATGGGTGTGCTACGTTAGCATGGCTGCAGAAGCATTCTCCGAAGTTTGTCGAGAAATTTGACCGTGCGGGTACGATCATGGATCTGTTGGTGTGGCTGCTATGTAGTAGCAAGAAAGAAGTTGTGATGTCGGCACAAAATGCAACAAGTTGGGGATATTTTGATGTTAAAGGACAAAGATGGGAGTCAGTGCTGTAAGTTTGTGTGATATAATTGTGCGTTTGAGTTATATCTTGTTGTTACTGTATATAAGTTTAGGTTATGTTTAAGTTATAAATGGGTTATAACTGGGTATGTTTGAGTTATAACTGGGTAATGTTAATCTAGCTCCTGTAATATAAATCTTGTCAATTAATACATAGCTAGTTATAACTCAAATGTATACCCAGTTATAACCTAGTGTATTTTTGTTGGTGGTCATTTATTTTTAGGTTAAAAGATTCAGGTTTCCCTGTACATTTGCTACCACATGTGGTGTCAGCTCCATCAGTTGCTGGAAGGTTGTGTCAAGAGTGGAATAGCATCCAGGAAGAAACACCCGTTGGAGTAGCCATGGGAGACTTACAATGTTCTATCTTTGCTGCTCAACCATCTACAAATGACGCAGGTACATGCATACTGTATATAGCCAGTTATTTTGACAAAATTTGGCGAAGCAGAGCTCAGTACCCAGAATATAATGGATGGTTTTATTTATTTATTTATTCTTTATTCTCACACAGTTTTGAACATAGGTAGTGCAAGCCAACTGGCAGTGATCAAACCTTCGGACAAAGATGGCCAAAAATTGCAGCCATCTCAAATCCTGCTCTCCCCACCGCCTTCTCTCCTGGAAGTACCCTATTTCAATGGAGACACTCTACTTGTGGCTGCAGCACTAGCAGGCGGTAATGCTGTTGCTACTTTTGTGGAGACATTACAGAGTTGGATGAAAGCTCTGGGTGTTCAAGATGTTCCTGAAGAGAGCCAGATTTACGACAAGCTGATCACACTTTCCCGATCAAAGCTGGACCCATCTCTTCATGTTGATGTGACTCTCTGGGGCGAGAGACATGAGCCTAATGTGAGGGGAAGTGTTTCCAGCATAGAGCCAAAGAATCTTGAGCTTGGTGAAGTCAGTAGTGCCATGTTTAGGGGAATCGTTGAGAATCTTCAAAAGATGATGCCACGGGAGATTTTTCATGAATTACAGGTAAACAACATGCAACGTGTAACATACTACATGCGACATGCGACATGCGACATGCGACATGCAACATGCGACATGCGACATACGACATGCGACATGCAACATGCGACATACGACATGCGACATGCGACATGCGACATGCGACATACGACATTAGGCCTTGATGGATTATGCTCAAGATTCTGCCTATTACACTCACATACACCCCCCACACACACAATAGATAAAGCAGATACTTGGTAGTGGATCAACCTTGCAGCGAAATAATGTCCTTCAGAAACACATCAATGGTGTATTTCAGCTCCCACTGGTTGTCAAGGACAACATAGATGCACCTCTAGGTGCTGCAATGGCAGCTACCCAACATGCATGACAATAACATTGACAATCATCAGTATGAAAACTATATATGTATAGCACTATATTATACAAGTACAAAAAACATTGGAAATGTAATAAGACACAGGAATGGCTAAATCGTAAAAAGAACGCAAACAAGATGGAATGGCTGGAGTGTGTGCAGAATTCTTCCTGTATGGGCTGCATTTAACAATCTCCTTATTGAGTCTCTTATTTTGCCCACAGGAAGAATTCCTTACACACTCCAGCCATTCCATCTTGTTTGCGTTCTTTTTACGATTTAGCCATTCCTGTGTCTCATTACATTTCCAATGTTTTTTGTACTTGTTTGTTCTCATTTTTCCATAATTCTACAAATCACAATTGAGTTGGTGTGTGTAGCTAGCTACTAAGCTAGTAGTCTGGCAAGCCAGCTAGACTGTGGCCGGGCTGCTCAGTAAGTTGTGTACTGAGCCTGCTTGATACTGAAGTGTAACACACATCTCAGTCATTTGCATGATTTGGAGGCAGGAGCTGTATCATAAGATTTACTTGCCTTTCTATATGTTATGATAATCAAAGTCCTGATTCATTTCTTAAGAAGAGCAAGAGCATCCAGGTATCACAAAATAGTTCCAGGCAACTTGCATTTGAATTCCAAATAACGCACACTTTTGTGTGTGGAAAGGGTCGTCAATTCGAATTTTCTAGAAGCTAATGAATTATGCATGAGTGTAGAAATTAATGGCGGCCATATGGAGGAGGCGCTTTTCGCCTTGTATCTAGCTACTCAATGAGAGTCGCTAAAAACCGATGGCAAAAGCGACTGTTCCTGAAGAAACCAAGCTCATTCGTTCAAGAATCAGCTTCTAAAAGTGAATGGTCTCTGAGAAAAGTTGAGCCAAGATAGAAAAAGAAGAAGAAGAAGAATAAGAAGAAGATGGAGAAATTTGGAGGTTTGGCATGTTTGTGTTTGTTACTTTAGCGATGGTTTTAGGCCATGTTTTTGGGCTCATTAGAAAGAGAAAGAGCTAAATAGTAGCTTAAGAAGCCATTTAGTGCTAAGCGCTCAGTTTTTGCAGAGTTATTCGCGTGAATATTTGTATTGCGCTAATGGGCCATCCGTGCCATTCCTGTGTACCCAGTACTACCGTACTGGGAATAAAATTTTATACTGTATACAATAATAATGCATTTTGTTTTGTTTATTATAATTATGTGTGATTATGTTTGTTTGAACTTGTGTTGAGTGACCCCTTGTGATCCAATGCTAGTAGTCCAACAATCACATCCAGTTTCACTGAGTGCAGTCTTCAAATGTGTGAGCTTGGTCTCTGGAAAACCTGCAAAAAGAGTACACCAAAAGCACAAGCTAGCCTGATGGCCTCATAATTTTCATAAACCATGTAAGAAAAAGATATTAGTTTTGTAAACTAGGACTTCCACGCACATTGTGCCTAACAATTAATTAATAACCAAAGTGGAAAAGGCCTGATTTAATCATAAATGTACTACAAATTAAGCTATAAGATAATAGCATGAACTATCCACGATAGTTATAGTAATGGCAAGCATTAATCAGTAAAATATTCCATCACTGAGCTAGCTGCTATGGTTACCTGGTGGTAAGAGAGCAATGGCACACCCTCCCCCACCTCCTCCCGTCAGTTTGGCACACAGACCAAATTCTCTCGCTATCTTGCACACAGTGTCAAGAGAAGGATGGCCTACTCCAAGACCGTTGAGGAGATGCTGGTTTATAACGAAGAGCTCCTGCACGGTTTAATGGAGTGCATGAGACAAAATAGCTAAAGTGAAGAGACTTTTGAACTCAGTATTTAGTCTGAGTCCCACATTATACTTACACTATACATTAGTATGCACCTATGCCTGTATAATCATAGCCTAAGGAGAGAGGCATGCAAGACCATAATATTATCAATGTGTAACATACCTAGGCCTTGATAGATTATGCTCAAGACTCTGCCTATTTTCTTTTCTTTTATGCTGAGCAGCTCAAAGAATGGCCCAATTATGCTCCAAAATCTGCCTATTATGCTTCTCATGTTGTCTATTATGCTTATTATTACTACCAAATACCTACCAACATGCAACATGCAACATGCGACATGCGACATGCGACATGCGACATGCGACATACGACATACAACATGCGACATAAACATATGACATGTGACATGCGACATGCAACATGCGACATGCGACATGCGACATTCAACATACAACATATACGACATACGACATCCAACATACGATATAATGCAGCCACACTAGCTTGAAACCCCTTTTCAATAATAATCCTTCATAAGCAACATTAATATTTTTGCTAATAACATACATATGGATATACAGCAGGTTACCTCACCTCAATTCGTTGGTAAGTGTCTTGTTCCTCCTCACCATTGAGTTGGTGTCCATCACTGAGCAGCTCCAAGTACTTCTGAGCTGCATCTACTACTGCCTCGATGGAATCCATCACGGGTGAAATCACGGTAGGAAACTGCATGAAGATGATTATAGCAATGGAGCCAATCATGAATTATTAACCTAGCAATATTATTTCTGACACATCTATGGGATCAAGGCATGCATGCTTCTTACTCTCTCATATCTCTCTCGTACTCCAGAAACCATTTTCTTTGTGCTCCGTGTAACGTTTGTGTTTATGAGAAGAATTTTAATCCTGGGTATTCTGTGTATTAAAAGCATGCATGTAGAATAGCTTTTTTTTTTCAACACCAGCAATATAATTACTATACCTTTCCAAGTGGTCAATGGTTCCTGATTGAAACCGAATGGCTCCTCCTATATACATGTAGGCATGACAATCATGTGACATCAAATTAATATGCAAAGATATGCCAGTCTATAATTTATGCATATCATCTGGGATCAAGAACAAACTGAATGCATGATGTAATGATGTATCATCTTCATCAGTATATATACAATAGATTAATGGTCAGTGCTACAAAAAAAGTAATGAAACTAGAAACTTACCAAATGTGCTGATGGAGTTATCAATGCCTGATGGCGTACCATGAATCAATTTCTCCGCTTGCAGTCCCCACCTATTTATCAAATCTTGGTTGGTTCTACTCCAACAACAGTTACAAACCATTGAACTGGTCATGTTCACATCAAAATCCTTCAACTTTTCACGAACTACACAAGGTAGGAACTCTTTTCCTTTTTCTTTCTGATCAGCCTTCTCTTGAATCGCTGGTGCAGTGCCATCCTCTTGTTCATCCATCGCTATCCTACCACTGTCGGTTAGAAAAGCAGCTGCCAAACACACCGAGTAGGCAGCTGATGAGCCCAAACCTGCACCAGCTGGTAAGATAGATAACACAGTGACACAGAGTCCGGGCAGTTGTCTACAAAAGAGAGAAAAATTTTATTGATCGATTGAGCCAACCGTGAAATTATGTTGATTTTGCTTACCAAACAAGACTGTGACTATAATTGTGATAATCACTAGTTACTTATCTAGTCTTGCATAGCCACACCCTCTCTAATATTCGCTTTGTCCTAGCTCCACGAAAATGAGAGAGAGGCTGGCTACGCGAGACTATTACTTACCTTAGTTTATCGTCATATATACTGACAAGAAGGTAAAGGAATACTAGCATAGCTACTGCAACTGTTGGTGGTGCTTCATCGTTTGTACTGATCCCAGACAGCTCTTTGAGTAGTTGAAGTTTAACCGTCTCTTCTTCATCGCAGTCTGAAATTTGTCGTACTTTTGTTGCTAGATCAGAAACACCCCAATTCTTTTCCAGCTTCAAATCAGGGACACCAAGAGAAATAGAACCAGATGTAGTCCGTTTCAGAATGAGAAAACATCGAAGGTCCAAGCTAGCTGCTAGAGCAGGCTGAAAAGCATAAATTTGAAAAAAAAATCATATCAGCCCCACCTCTTTATGATACACACGCACTTTACGCCTCAACACTTACTTTTTGATGAACAACAGCATGTTCTCCGTGAAGAATGACCTTTCCCGGAGCAGAAAAGACTAGAGGAGCTTCAGATGACATCTTTGAAATTTATAATTCATCAGCTGATGTTGGATGGTCCCACGAAAAGCACACCACGAGACCTCCGTATTCTATTGAACATATTCCCGTAATCTAGTCCGTATATTACGCACCCATGTGGTCAAGGAGAGGTTTCACAGTGACAAGGAGAATGTTTGAAAATTCCAACACCGCTCAACTTACAATTGCACTCACAGTTGGGCTAGGATGTGGCATTCTAATTGGAGCTCTCCTGGCGTCAAGAAGGAGAAATACCCACCTACCATCACCAGCTGTATGTATCAGTATGTGTGTACCTTTTTACCATATAAATTTGATAGTACCAAAACTAACATTACATTTGCTCCTAGCTCAGTTGTTGTGTGCACATGTGCAGGGTCCTAGGTTGTTAGATTTGAGTGCAGATCGTGTGTCGGGTGAGTATAAGATGGTTCTTGTCGTACGAAATGACTTGAAGATGGGGAAAGGCAAAGTGGCAGCACAGGTATGGCTTTCCCATACCCCATTCAGTGTAAGTTGGTTCAAGCTTATACCAGTCTTTTGTTTCATCTTTATGCAGTGTGGTCATGCAGCTATAGGAGCTTATAAAGAGTTATTGAGAACAAATCCTGAGGTACCATTAGCATAATGGCATATCTCATCTTAATACTAGTCTCACGTAGCCAGTCCCTCTCCTCTCTAATATTTGGCTCCACTCCAGCTGTTCTCTT
Organism: Tethya wilhelma; assembly: GCA_964030475.1. Taxonomy (NCBI): domain Eukaryota; kingdom Metazoa; phylum Porifera; class Demospongiae; order Tethyida; family Tethyidae; genus Tethya; species Tethya wilhelma. The sequence continues at coordinate 5,390,524 of CAXIPT010000007.1, read as the reverse complement.
TCTCAGAGTTAGGACAGAGGGAAAATTAGAGATGGGTTGGCTACGCGAGACTATCTTACTACTTGAACCATGCTTGAGTATAGCCGAAATTTTTAACAACTTTATGTGGTGTTCATTTTTACTGTGTGCTATAGATGTTGAAGAGATGGGAATACACTGGTTGCATGAAGGTGGTGGTCAAGGCTCCCGATGAACCAACATTGTGAGTTATGTGACCATATAAATTAGCTATTTAGCCTAGCTTGTTCCCAGGCTCTCTCTCTGGAAATGTATTTCCAGTGGGTGTGTGAGAACACATTAGCATTGAGAACATGGGAGCTGGGCTATTGACAAGCAAGTAGCAGTTGTCCTTTTGTGCTGTCTCTAAGCTTTGCATAGCTGTATGATATGTAGTTTGTTCTCATTTTGACAGCTTGAAGGTGGCATCTGATGCTGTCAGTTTAGGATTGAATGCTCACATCGTTAAGGATGCCGGAAGAACTCAAATTGCACCTGGATCAAAGACAGTGCTATGTGTAGGTCCAGGTTAGTCCCTTTCACACAGAGATGTTATTTTACTTCGTTGCTAGCCTTGTTCCCAGGCTCCTCCCTTGCCAATATTTCCTACGAAAATAAGGAGGGCGAGTGAGATTCCGCCAAAATAACCATGTGTTAAAATGTAGTGCACATCGGGTTAATTTTATCTGAGTTCAAAGGTCAATGCAAGCGTACTGTTCTTATACACATCTGACGCTGCCGAC